>VZTY01025698.1:197405-228194 GCA_013400935.1 Turnix velox | reverse complement strand
ATATAAATATATATATATTTAAACAAGTGGATTTCACGGAGAACTATGAAAGGAGCTGATTTTTTCCCCTTTGATTTCTCTTGTTTCTCACTGGGGTTTGTTTTTTTGGAAAAGGTTTTTTTGTGAACTGTTGAGATTTCCAGTTCAGCATTGTTAAAAGGATGTGGAGGGGAAAAAAAAAAAGAAAAAAAAAATCAACAAAAATATGAAAACCTCTGCGATGTACAAAACCTGTAAATATTTAAAGATACTTTCTCTTTTCTAACAACAAATTATTTCTGTCACTTTATATTAAAAAATAAAGAAACCTACCACTGAATATCAGGGTTGAAAACTAATTGAAACCCATACTCAGAACATTTTCTTGGTTGGTTTTGTTCATTTTGCTTTTAACCTGGATAATGCCTGTAAATTTTGCTGTAAATTTAAAGGCCTGAGATATGGATGAGTTGAAATGATGAATGTGTAGTTCCTAGAATAGGGCTCTTGCACTGCTGTTCATTAGTAGCTGTGGGTAGAGGCTAGTGTCTAGAGGTGAGGGGGAATGAAGTTTCCTGCTCCTTTCATGTGTAAGAAGCACAAACACATACTGAGACAGAGTGGATGGGAGACTCTCTCCATGAGTTGAATCTGTGCTTACAGGGACTGGAAACTGTCTGGGAGCTGCATGCTGAAGCCCTCCATGAAGCTGCTGATAACACTGCTAAAGAACACCAAAGGATTTTGGAGCTGTCTTGAACCCCTTCTGTCAGGCCAGCAAGTTACAAGGCCTTGGCACAATATCTTTATAAAACAAATCCCAGGCTGGGGTTAAAGAGGAGGACAGGGTGGCAAAGATGGTAAGAATGTCTCCAATGATGTCAGTTCATCTTGGCATCAACCATTAATCATGAGCCCAAGGCTACAGGGAAGTCAAGGGAAGAAGTTAATCTTTGCAGAGGTTACCTCAGTCCAACCAGTGGAAAAGGCCAAAGAGGTTATTTATAAAGAAGTGCAAAGAAGTGGCAGGTTTTGGAAACGTGGTGCACTGGATCACCTTTAATGGTGACAGAGAAGCCAGTCTATTTTGGGGAGAGCTAAAAATAAACAAAATGGACTAGGTGAGCCATTCTGAGGATGCTAGACTACTTGTAGGGTGCAATTAGAAGGGTGGAACACAGCAGAAACACTCAGGTGCAGCAAGGCAGATTCAGAACAGGAAAAGTAGCGTTGAGTCAAGGAAGCTCATAACAGTGGATAGAAATTAAACACTAGTAAATGCAGATAATTCATAAAGGGAGCAAAATTATGAGCCAGAGAAAGAAAATTCCTGGCTAGTAAATGTAAAGGTAAAGAGGGTTGTGTACAGATAAATATGTGCTTATTGAGAATGCTAAAAATAGATGTTAAATACTAACTGTGAAATGTAAGTCAATAATAGCACAGGAGAGACTGAAAGGCTCAATACTCGATTTGAAGCTGGAGAGGCAGTGGGTAATGTCACAACTGCCATTCATCACCAAAGGAAATGGGACAATACCCAAGACTCAACTGGGTACCTTTCTTGAGGGTCACCAGTGTGACAGTGACCTTAGTGATGCCAGAATGCAAAAAATCAGGTTAATATTTTGGTTCTGTTTTTCAGTCTCAATGAATGCACTCTATTTACCAAGGCAAAGATGACATTGATTACTGAGTTTAAAACAGCACTATTTTGTTGCAGGAATTTTTTTCATTATTTCTTCCTTCTTTCTTTTTTTTTTTTGGCAGTGGATTAGTAAAAAAATGAAATGTGATTTTTTGGGGCCAATTCTGACATTATTTGTTATGAAAATGAAAATCTGTTTCCAGATTCTAGGACAGAGTTGCATTAATTCCCACTCAAATGCAGGACACTGTCATCAAAACTGGCTAAGCAGCTGCCAACACATAGCTAAAATACCATATAGTCTTTTTAGCTTTAGCCTCAGCTTCATATGCCATCACTAGATTTCAGTTGCTAGCCAGAACTAAGTCTTGGGTGGATACATAGCAGAAATGTGAATAGTTTGAAAGTTTCAAACAGTTTCATGCTTTTTCATGCTTTTACCTTTTCAAGACAGGAAGATTTTCTACATCTTCAATACTGTTCATCACATTTTCTCCTTTTTATTATTGAAATTGTAAATTGACAAGTTCTATTTTGAAAAAAAAAAAGAAACATCTACCAATTTAGCGTCAGGTTCGAAAACACTCACCTTTGGGCTAAAATGCATGCTTAAAAAATGCTAATAAACTAAAAACAATCCAAACAGGAAACTGAATGGAGCATGTGTGTGAAAATCAAAGACAGACAATTGTCAGAGGGGATTGAAAGTATATTCAGACAGTAGAAAAATATTTCCCAGGAGGTTTTTATTTCTATAAATGTCACTGAAATAAAATCTGACCAGAACTTTTCAAATGGTCCAACTGACAGGGTTTTAGCTGAAGTGAATGATTTCTAAGAAGTCTGGGGTAGCTGTCAGTGAATAAAATAATGACCGAAAAATCAGGTACTCTCTCTGAATTTCCCAGATGCACAAGAATGGGCTTGAACTGGAAAGAAATTGATTAGTTTTCCCTGCTGGATTATTTTTCACTTTCACCTCAGTCAGAACCTGGTGGGCCCAGGAATAGCTGTGAAAAAGTGGGTAAAAATATGTGGGGAAATAATCACATTTTCCCTAGTCTCATGACACATGTATGTTTATTCTGATGTAATCAAAACTCGATGACCTCTTTGGGTCTTCGATGAGCCAAAATTTACAGAGAAGCTTCTGAACACAGAACAGGAAGATGAGCTATTTATTGTTCCACTCAGTGTCTGTTACCCTTGCCACCCCCCTAACATTATATGTTTAACAGAAGACATCCTCCTAACATTAGGTGTCTAACAGAAAACATCTATAATCCTTTTTCCTTGGTCACGCCACAGCAGGATGCATTTTTCAGACATAAACCATAAGGACCTAAAGCCAGTGGCTGGGGCACAACTGCCCTTAGATGAGCATTTCTCTGGATAATCACCTAGATGATTGTCCCTGGGGTATCTGTGCATATATGTATGCTTGGCACATTAGCATGCACAACTGCATGTATATGTGTGTGAGGGGGTGCTTATCAAAGCTTTGGGGGCTGAAATCTCAACTCTACCCTTGGGTTTCCACTGGCATCTAGATTCAGTTCAGTCAATGAACTCCAGAGAAAGATTTACATCATCTTCAAATAGATGCATCCTGGCCTATTATGGGAACAGTGTGGTTAGTAGGAGGAAGGACGTGACCATCCCCCTGTAGTTGGGACTGGTGAGACCCCACCTCAAGTATTTTGTCCAGTTTTGGTCCCCTCACCACCAAAGAGACATTGAGGTGCCGGAGTGGTTTCAGAGAAAGGCAAACAAACTGGTGAAGGGGCTGGAGAGCAAGTCTTATGAGGAATGGCTGAGGGAGCTGTGGTTATTCAGCCTGGAGAAAACAAGGCTGAGGGGAGACCCTGCTGCTCTCCACAATTACCTGGAAGGTGGTTGGAGAGAGATGGGATTGACCTCTTCTCCCAAGTAACAGACTATAGGACAGGAGGAAATGGCCTCAAGATACAGGGAGGGTTAGGCTGGATATTAGGAAAAATTTTTACACTGAAAGGGCTATTAAGCATTGAAACAAGGTGTCTGGGGAGGCATTTGAAGTACCATCCCTTGATCTATTTAAAAGATGGGTAGGTAGAAAACTTAGAGGTATGATTTAGGGATGGTTCTTGTTAGATGGTTGGACTCGGTGATCTGAAAGGTCCTTTTCAACCAAGGTGATTCTGTGATTCTATGCCTCTTTTTGCTCAGACAAATATCCCACCAAACTCACTGCCTGGACAGGTCTCTACTGACACTCCAGACATATGGATATCTTCACAGAATCACAAAATTATAAGAGGTGGAAGTGACCTCTAGAGATCATCTAGTCAACCCCCCTTGCCAAAGCAGGTTGCACAGGAATGCATCCAAATAGGTTTTGAATGTCTCCAGAGATGGAGACTCCACCACCTCTCTGGGCAGCATGTTCCAGTGCTCTGTTACTTTCTAAGTGAAGAACTTCTCCTCATGGTTAGATTGAACTTCCTATATATTGAAGTTTGTGCCTGTTACCTCTTGTTTTGTCACTGGACACCAGCCCCCATTGTCCCGACACCCACCCTTTAAATATTTGCAAGCATTGATAAAATCTTCCCCAACCTTCTTTTTTTTGTACTGAAAAGACTCAAGTCCTCACCCTTCCTTCGAGAAGGGTGAATGAGATGTTCTCATCATCTTCGTGGCCCTTTGCTGTACCCTCTCCAGCAGTTCTCTATCCTTCTTGAAGCAAGAAGCCTAGAACTGGACATGGTACTCAATATGCAGCCTCACCAGGGCAGAGTAGAGGAGGAGGAGGACCTGTTGGACACACTCTCTTGATGCACCCCAGGATGCCATTGGCCTTCTTGGCCACAAGGGCACATTGCTGGCTTCAATGTATTACAATTAAAAAACAATCACAAAAGACCATTACTTGTGTGTAAGTTAAGATGGCAGTGGAATAAATGCCTCCCTTACAGGTACACTGCACTTAGTACCAGGCCTTGAGAACATAGATTGGATCTGGATTAACTTCTGATCCATATTCTCAGCTGTGGAACAGCTGAAAATGTCAGGCACAGAGGAGAGGAGGGCTGAGTGATGTAAAATGGGAGCAAAATGGAATATAATGAGCTCTATTCCCTGAGGCACTTGGCCGCAGTCTATAATCAATGACAGATCAATGAGTAGCAAGAGGAGTCAGAAAATAATGTGTGTGTTTGGGGAAAATATGTACCTGGGATCAAAGTTGCTTATGAGTGCAGCAGCTGATATTGCCCTTAATTCAAAAAAGAGATCCCTGCATGTCTGTCCCAAAACACTACCACTCTGACATCCTTCAGGACACTAATTCCTGATACTTCCAAAAGCAGCTGTAGCTGAGAAGGATCTTTGCTACTGTGTCTGCCATAGGGCAAACAGTTTTGTCCTGCTGGATGTACCACATCTGTCCTCCAGAGAAACCTGGCAAATGGATTCAATCCACTAGGACTGGACAGATTTCTCAGCTCCTTCCCTCAGTGAAACTGGGTACACTGCCTTCCATTCCCGTAAGTGCTACATGCTCAGATCTTTTTGACATTAATCTCAAGGTATGCAGAAATTCAGTTGCTCCAGTAGAAGTCCTGTGCCATATGCCATATTCTGTGTGAGGTGTGGGGAATGAAACCTGTTATGACCCATCAGTGAAATCTACAGAGCAAGAGGGCCCCTTTCTGTCTCAGGAGGAAAAGTTTAGGAGGCAATTAAAACATATTAACGTCCTCCCCAACCTCTGCTATCCTGGGCTGTCCTCTTCCTTGACTAGCCTGCAGGATGTGAATCCTTCAGTCTTCATTATTCTCAAATTAGGAAGGCTTATTAGAGGACCCTAAAGCAAAAGTCATCGCTGTTGTGCTTTGCACAGGATATAGCCTTAATGAGGGAGGGAAACTAGGATTGTGCAGGAAGATGAGTTGATATAAGAAGTACTCACTGCTTTGAGTCAGGACTGAAAAAACTGAATGAGGCAGACAGTCATGACGTTGTGTTTTTCCTCCCTTTCTCCCATTTTCTGCCACATGAGATGTAAATGAAACTTTACAAGTGGAGGGCTTACAGATCCCCAAACAACCATCATCAGTGCCTTTTGCACAGGAGCATACTCTGTATAAAAATCCATCTTTTCAGATGCTGTGACATTAGTACAAATGTCAGCATGAAGGACAGTGGTGTCCTGTGCTTGAATGCGGTTGCATTCAGTCAGAGACTGACTGGATCTTGACTGATTTGGTGGTCAGCAGGGCCCTGTAAAACTGCATTCACAAGTGTGATGCCCCATGACAATAGAACCAGAGTGACCCCGAGGGGCCTTGCTCCTGCTCTCAGAGGAAAGTTGTGCTTAGCATTGTGTCCTCTGACTCAATTAGTTACAAGCATGTTCCAACATGATAACATTGTATAGTACTGAAAAGGACAGCATCCTGGCCCAGTTCCAGCTTGCATAATTAATTTCTCTTCATCTAAAAATTCTACCTGGAATTTTGAAAAAGTATGCCTAGAGTTTTTAATCTTTTCCCCATTATGGCTTCAAACTACCAACTTTTTTTTTCTCCTGTGACTTCTTTAATATCTTGTGCTTCCTTTATACACATATCTGCATGCATAGTTATATTCCTCTTTTTATCTTTTTCATTGTTCCAGAAGCAAAAGCAGTAATTCCCTTAATTTAAATTATCTGATTGTGCAATGTACTATCTAGGACTATGCGTAACAATACCCTGCTAAGAGAATATAAAAGAGAGAATGCACATCCATATGTTGAAAACATTCTGAACTATCCAAACCTCACAAAGATGGGCTACTTATTCCTGCATAGTGTTCCTTGCACCAGCTATCTGAATTCTGCTCTTTCTTCAGTAATCAGTCGTGTACTCAGCACTGCACATGTATTTGGATATGTCTGAGCTCAGGAGATGCAATCAGCAAAGGATTATTGTGCTAGAAGATACCTATTCTTTGCAGATCTAACAATGTGGAGGAAAATGCGTGTCCCAAAAAGTTCAATCTCACAGTCTCTGCAGGGGCCCTGACTGAAGGAAACCTGTGCAGGGGAACTGTCTGCTGCAGCAAGTTCATGAGCATGGATGAAATCAGCAGCCCAGCAAGGTAAAGGTGCCCTGCCCAGTTCAGCCTGGCAATGTGCTGTGTAGTTAATCCAGCCACCAATGAAGCCGTTTACATTAGCACATTTGTTTTGTGTGTGATGGTGTTAAACGTATTCTTGTGAAGGGAAGCCTTGTTTGATTGCAAGGTGACACATGGCCAGAAAGTGGCGTTTGCTTGAGCAGAGAGGCTTCTCTCCCAGGGCAATTAGGCATGTCTTTCTGAACATCCTTTTTCCACCTCTGAAGGCAAGCTGTGATAACCTGAGCACATGGAAACAATGGACTGTGGGAGGTTAGTGCATTTTATGGGTAAGTAAAGTGGTCTTTACATGTATGTCATGTCTCATAGGATTTGAGTTTGAGCTGGCAGAATTCCCAGTGATCCTTTTGCAAGCAGAGTAGGTGCTTAGTCTTGCCACTGAGCTGATAAGAGGGTATTTCCAATGGCTCAGCAACCAGCTCCTGCCACCAGGCAGCAGTGGGTGGGAGGGTTGTTCAGCATGACTGTGGAGTGCAGAAATGGTCTCCATTCCTGTCTTCCTTAGCATGTGGATGGCAGTGAGTTCACAGCCTCACAGTGATGACATTCTGGTGCTGGCAACAAACAGCTTTAAGCATCTCTTCCAAGCCCCATCTCCTCCTCCACATGCATCTCACTGACAAGGAGGCTGTAGCTTTTATCTTCACCTCCCCAGTGTTTCTGCCACTCTTCTTGCACCCACACAGAAGGGAGGCAGTGATGCTTGTGGCCAGGTGGGTCTTCCCCCTCCCTCCACCCAATACTTTGGCGATCTGAATGTGTGTTGTTCTAGGTGACTGGATGTCTGAGCCAATTCCTCAGTCAGCAGCACCTGTGTAACTAACATGGCATTTTGACGGCTATCCAGCCCTTACCAGCTAAGCTGTTTCAACACCCTGTCACCATGTGTTGCCAGGTGGTTGTAAAACAAGTGGAGGTGTGCCCATACAAACAGAAGGATAAACATGAGGAGGGAGAAAAGGAGCGGTGTAATTAATGAGGGAGGCAGAAATCATAGAGGTCCGCTGAAGGGCAATTTGAGTGATCCAAAGCAAGAGGAGCTGGGGAGCTGTCAGGGGGTGAGCAAGAATCTGATGCATGGAGAAACTAGAAATGCAGGAGATCAAAGTGAAGATAATAAACAGGTACATGATGAATGATCAAGTGCAGGCCAACAGACACTCCAAGTCAGGCTAGTACAATAAAGAAGGTCTTAAAGGCTGCGAGCTTTTCCATTTTATAGATTAAACACACATTTCTCACCCAGCAATTAATCAGTCCCTGGGATTTGCTCTTATTGCATACATCATTAATATATAATGCAATAGACTGTGGAAAGTCAAGCAGGTATTTATTCACATCAAGGCTACTGGGAAATGCCCTTAGAGAGACTTATAGCATTTCTTTCCATCACTCTAGCTGGCTGGAGTTCTCATTGCTCAGAACACCCCCAGAGAGGAACAAATTCATCAATTCCCACCTGTCCATACCAAAACCACCATCACAGACCAGCACAAGGGCTAGAAAATTTATGGATTAGACATTTATATAGGAGTGCTGTGGCCCAACAAGTTGTTTGAACTTAGTTGAAATTTACCCAGAACATGATTAAAAGCATAAATTAATCTCTGGCAGGGACAGGAAGACATTAGAGGATTATGCAAGTATGAGCAGTGTAGGGCTCAGGTATGGGAGAGAAACTATTGCATCTTCTGTTGATGCGTCTTAGGGCACGGCAAATGCAAGTTGCATGAGAAAGAGGGTTTCTGCTCTGAGGGATCACTCAGGTACCTTGAGATATGCTGGATGGGCCTACAGCAGCCACCTAAAACAGGCCAACTGCTAGCAGCTGCCCACAGCATGAATAGCAGCATCCCTGTTACTGTTTTTTAACCACAGTCCCTAAGTGGAGACAGCCAGTGTTCCTAATTATCCTTTTCTGAGATTGGCAAGAAGAGGCTCTGGGTCTAGACCTCGCAGCAAGGATTTTCCATGATTACATCAGCCATTAAGAGGGAGGAAAGTTAGTTGAAGCAGGGCAACATAACAGCTGCATCTCACTGTAAAAATCTCTCTAGACTCAGACTTCCATTTACTGTGATGGTTAAATAAGTCCGTGGCTGGAGCTGGGCAGTGGGTGTGTCACGATCACAAATCATCCTGCTGCTGTGTGGTCAGAAGGCAGAGCAGCTTCCAGGGCAAAGGTACAAAGCTTGAGGAGAAGATCTCTACCCTAAGTTAGCTCACCTTCTTCATCTGGTTGCTGTGCCTTCTCTGCTAGTCTTGCTGTGCCAGTAACTTTTCACTATGCCTGCTCTCTGGTACACAGACTTCATCAGGCAAAGACCAGCTTTTGTAGAATCATAGAATGGGAATGGGTAGGAAGAGGCTGATGGTCTTGTGTTTCCATTTCTTGCCTTAATGCTCTTTGGTGTTTGACTGAGGTCAAACAAATACTTAGCAGGAAAGCAGGAGCGTTGTGTTTTAGCTTTGTGTTTCAGCTCACGGTGCTGTTGGTGCATTTTGTGTGAGTTCAGCCCCAAGAATGTGGTTTAGCCCAAGGACGGGACAGCAGAAGCTCCATGATTTAAGAATAAAGGCAGGGGAGAAAAGGGCATTATCTAGTGTGGAGACCTTATCTTTTTTTTTTGCCTGTGTTAGTGCTGGATCTAGCAGGTAGGAACTTTGGTCTGTAGTGAGGTTTCTTCCAAAGATGTGCCATAGTACCAACACAGTGTGAGTCTCTCAAGAAACCCAATGTATTTTAGCCAACAACTTCATATTTGTATTTCAGTTGGATCTCAGTCCCTATCAAGGCCTCTGTCTTCTAGTGGAAGAAAGGCAGAACGCAAAAGGGTAGGCTAGGTGCTTTTAGGAACAAACATGCAAAGCCACAAGGGCACTCTTGGAAATTAATCCCACATCAAACCAAAACTCATGGAATGAGTTCACAACTGAAGGCAGCTCTGCATGGGAATTCCCTGCTCTTGAGAGTAACATCCTGTTAGCAGCATATAAAGCCAATCAGTGGTGAATGCCAAAGCTGGGTTTCCTCTTCAGGCAGATTTTGATATTTTGCCGCTACTCCTGTACCTAAAGATCCTTTACACCTAGAGTTTGTTAAATGCTAAAGTATCCCAAATGGAAACACTCAAAGTGAGGAATAGTCTATGGGCAACTGCCACCTAGCATAGAGTCCCATGGTGCTGTTTTCTTGTGACAAGCGCAGAGGGGAAGTGAGCCATTTCCAGGGTCTCCTGCTTTCCTCTGGCTTCAAAGATGGGAAAGGGGGTTTTCACTGCCCTTGCACCTTTGATCCCTTTTGTATGTTGAGCCTGGCTGACTGACCCTCTTCTTAAATATATTATGTCAGAAATATCATTATTATGTCACTGTCACTGACTGGCTCAGTCTTTGCCAGCACTGGGATAGTCCTGGTGCTGGCTAGCATTGGCTTCACAGGGGAAGCTTCTGGCAGCTTCTTACAGAAGCCACCCATTTCTGCAACCCTCTCCATACCAAAAAACTGCCACACAAGCTCAGTGCAATCATGCTGTGATTTAACCATTGTCAGGCTGTATTTTAAACCAGATTAACGCTCAGCCTGCTACATCAAGCTCTGTTGATGTAATTTGTCTTTATACAAACATGTCATGGTCACTTTTGCCACATGGTCTCATTTAGTGGTTTTGACACAACTAATTATTTCTCATTTCTCTAGCAAGGAACCATTTGATTCTCTTTTTAGAGAGGTCTGGTGTGTCTCTGGCACATGGTATGTTTTTTTGTAGCAACTTCAGTATTAATTAACCTTGGAACTAGAGACTTTTTAGATGATGGCAGAATTCTTGTTCAAAAATCACTGAAATGGTGAATCTCAAAGTGCTCCCAGATATTTCAGTCTATGCTAAGACTGATCACTTAAATTAGGTAGGGCTTCATCTATCCAGCAGTCTGTCATTTGTATGGATTTCTCATTTACCTTATTTGACTCTGCACTGATGGGTATGCTTGAACAAATGCATTGAAGAGAAACACAGATGAATCACTACTTACTAAGAATGCACCCAAAATTTATTGGTACAAAACGCCTGTGACTTTTCACTTTTATTACCTGAATTTGTTGTGCAATGGCTCACTTCATAGAAAATAATTTTTTTCCCATTTCATTCAGTCTGAAAAGTGTCTGGACCACAAGCTATCAGTAATCTCTAGAAACAATATGGATCCTTTGTCAATTTGTCTTTAGACTTCTTGTAGATGTCGTAGTTCAATAGCCATTCCAACAGCCTCCTCTCTGTCATCTCACACTAGCAGTTAATCTTGAAAAAGTCTGTTTGGGCAACTTATTTTACTTCCTTAAGGTTATTCCACTTGCCTGTTAAGTTCACAGAATCACAGGATGGCTAAGGTAGGAAGTGATCTACGGACATCTTTTTCAATGTCTGTAGGGCCACCTAGAGCTGGTTGACCAGAATCATATTGAGACAGCTTCTGGATATCTCCAAGGATGAAAACTCTGAGCCACTCTGAGCTATCTCTGAGCCACTGAGAAGAGCCAGATTACATCTCATCTGTCCCTTCTTTTGAGACATTTGTACATGCTGATGAGTCCCCCTGAGCCCTCCCTTCTCCAGGCTGAGAGGTCCCAGTACTTGGAGCATTTCTTCATATGATGAACTCAGTTGCAGCAATTCAGCTGCAGCAAAGTAGAAAGTCTTTGTTGAAGTATTACTGAAGCTCTTATTTTAAGCATGGGAATTTTTTTTTCCCATTAGTAAAAATTTCCCAGTAATTTTATCAGCTGCCTTTTTCACGGGCATTCTATTTAAATCACAGAATCATAGAATCATAGAATAGTTTGGGTTGGAAGGGACCTTAAAGATCATCGATTTCCAACCCCCCTGCCATAGGCAGGGACACCTCCCACTAGATCAGGCTGCTCAGTGCCTTGTCCAGCCTGGTCTTGAACATCTCCAGAGAGGGGGCATCCACAACCTCTCTGGGCAACCTGTTCCAGTGCTTCACCACCCTCACTGTAAAGAATTTCTTTCTTATGTCAAGTCTAAATCTACCCCCTTCCAAATTACATCCATTCTTTCTAGTCCTCCCATCCGATATCATATTAAAAAGTCCTTCCCCTGCCTTTCTGTAGGACCCCCTCAGGNTGTGTTGAGGGCTCCAGAATTGGATGCAATACTCCAGGTGGGGTCTCACCAGTGCCAAGCAGAGGGGTAAAATCACCTCTCAGGACCTGCTGGTCAAAATCCTTTTGATGCAACCCAGGATTTGGTTGGCCTTCTTGGCTGCAAGTGCACACTGCTGGCTCATGTTAGGCTCTATTAGTTTCCTTGGCACACAGCTGAGGAAAATGCATAAAGTTCTGCTGATTAAAACAAGGGAAAAGTGGAATTTTGATAAAACAATGCAATAATCCTTTTGGTGAGTGCTAAAGGGAGCTCTTTCTCTGTGTATTATTCCAGGTCAAGCAGTGATACCATCACTGGCATATCATTCTATAAACTGCACACAGGTGAGGTTTCCTATCACCAAATCTACTTCTGTAATTGGTGTTGGTAATGTAAAGATGTTTTTGTCTGATTTTGCCACGTGGTTATTGGAAGCAATTTAAGACAATTATTTTTATCAAAATAAGTACTTGCTGTGATGTAGCTGTGCTTGGCTTGATCTCTGTCATGGTTCCTTTGTCTTTTTGTTCATATCATTCTGTCAATCACAAACCAGTTTGTGGTAAAGGCTGGTTTCAAGCCAGTTATTTAAATCATCAGCAGGGCTTAGCCCTTCTGTGACATTTTGTTAATTCATTTTACATTTCTTTCTGCTGAGAACAACATTTTCCTCCAACAGTTTTCTAGCATGCTCAGTGCAGAGTTGTTGTGCCTGGCCACTGTATTGCTGTGCTGATGTTGTCTCTGCTTTAGAGTGAGTCAGTCTAGTCACTGCTGTTCCTCTGCCCTATACATCTAATTAAAAAAGCAGTGGTGTATATTTGTCCCTGCAGGGTTTGCTTGTGCTACTGGCTGGGCAGTAAGCAATGGCAAGTGGCTGTCACTAGACCATTATAAACATTTGTTTCTCATACATACTGTTGTGGCCATTGTTACAAACACATCTCAGCTTAGAAAAGTAATGCTAAAAATCAAGCCAACTCAGGCCTAGCAGTTGTCTGGCCATAAACAACACAGCTCTCACTGGAATTACAAGTATTCATGGTCATTTCAAGGTCAAGTCCCCCTCTTGAAATAGGTGCTATTTTTGAGCAGTAATTATTTTGCAAGTAGTCCACTTTAGTTTTGTATAATGTTGTTTTGTTCCCCTACTACAATCCTTAACGGGGATCATCCTTAACAGGATGATCAATGTTGTAGCATGCCAGACAGTTTCTGGCAGAAACAGGGCATGTTTCCCAAACAATGTTCTTGAAAATTCTTGTGCCATGCTTTCTGCGGCCATTGGTGAATGCCAGTGCTGATGACATGCGCAGGCTTGCATAGATCTCTACCTCATAGTGTATTGCAGTGTCTGTGCATTGCTGGGCAAGATCTGTATTTTAGGCCTCTGCTGCCTTTCAACCTTCCAGATCTCAGCTCTGTCCATGTAGTTACACAAGTGCCATCTCCATGATGCAAATGGAAACAGGAAATGGACAGCTTTACAACTAGCAGTGTGTCTATTAAATGTGAGCCCTCCAGAACTGTTTTGATGAGCTGGAGAGTTGCAGTAGGCTGTAATGTATGGTGTCTTCTACACAGCTACACACAGATACTGGCAATAATTAACTTGCCAATGATTTACTACATCCCTCCCATTTGCTCTTACTTCTTAGAAGAGAGATTCTTCCAGGAAGAGATTTTCAGATGACCTGTCCTCCACATACCACTACAATGATGACAACTCCTCCATTGTCAGACTTCTCTGGGTGAAAGGCATTTGAGGATGGCCATCCTCTTGGCCTTGGTTAACCACACTTTTACAGGCAAGATCCAGTGGCTTTTATAGCCCACATATCTGGAGAGCTGTTTTTTATTTCACCTATACTACTACTCCATTGGTGGTGCTATGAAGGGTCTTGACAGTCGGCTCGAGTAGGCATCTCATAATCACAGAGATTGCTCTGAAAGAGGGATTTTGGTTCATACTTGGAGTGTAGCTTGCTTTTGAGTCTAAAAATGCATAACAAAGCATGAATTAATAGCATTCCCTTCTCCACTCTGCTTATTAGTACCTGGGTGTCTTCAGGAGCAGCCAGGTAAACTTGCAAGACTCTGGCAACGAAGCAAATTGATTGTAGAGAAGCAGCCCAGACCCCATTGTACCACTTCAGAGCTCCCTCTGCACTCTACTCCTTCATTTATCTTCATGAGCTGCAACTGAGTGCTCTGAAAATGATGGCACACAGCTGTTACCAGAAGACAGGGAAGTTAATTCCTTTTGGAGAAAGAGGAGGGTTCAAATAATGGATTAAAAACTATGAGTTTATTTCCACCCCTGAGATTTACCTTGTATTGTAGGGTCTCCCAGTGCATACAGTACTTTGGGGGTTGGTGAAAAATTTGCTGTTAGAAAATGCTGATTCATGAGGCTTGTTTTTCTAGCAGGAGAATACTCAATTAGACAGATCCATGGATGGGAATCAAGCATATTAAATATTCGTTTGGAAGGACAGGAAGCAGCCACTGTGCTGCCCCTTACCTTAGTTCCCAGCCTCCTGATAGCTGCCTTAAAACCCAGGAGCTGTAATTAGACCAGAAAACCTCTATTTTTTAAGGGCAGTCGTTCCTTAGGCATTAAAGCCAGAGGGGCTCCAAATGGTGGAATGAGGGATTTCAGAGCCTTCAGTGGATGTTAGTGCCTCTTAGATGAAACCCCATAACTAGCTGTGTGCTGGTTCTTCATATGATAAGTGATAGGGTAGGTATGGTTCACTCACACCTCTGTCAGTAGGACCTGTCTCTGAGCTTTGTATTCATGATTACACAAGGTAGTTGGTGCTAGTAGTATCTTGCAGCAGGGAGAAAAACTAGGAGGGAAAGATTTCTCAGCCTGCCATTAGGCATTAAATGGCAATAATTTAGGAATAAAGTGCCTGGACTCTGACTATGCTGAGTTGCCTCTGCTTGGATGTGAAAACAACATACAACTGGGTTTGTTTAGCACTCCACACATAGGACAAGACATGTGAAGTCATGGGAGATGTAGTAAACAAGCAAAAGGGCTGTCAATGGGTACATTAGATAGTTGTTTGACTACAAAACCTGTGTGTGTCAGACACTCCAACAGAGCTAGTGAGCTGGTGGGAGGTGGAGAGGAAGCCAGCAGTGGACAGTATGCAGAAAAGGTTAAAACCACTGCACCAATTCTCTTCTCCTTCAGACTTCAGAGCTTTTGGCTGGCTATAGGTCAGTTTGTCTCTGTTGGGGTATATAAAGGAAGATTCACATCATGGCAGCTCTCACATGTTAGATCTGTGTGCAGTGATGGGTAGGAGAGACTCTGCAGTGAGTCATGGAACAGCTCAACCATTCCCAGCAGTTCTGGGGCAGTATCTATAATTGAAGAGCTCTGGGAGGTTTGCAGGCTTTTGGTTGTCCACCAATTAGGACTGAAAAGCTCCATTTATTAACAACGAGCCTGTTTAAATAACAGCTTGCGTCATGTGCTTTGGCTGTGCACTTGTCTGAGCACTGGGAAACCTAAGTGATGTCTGGGCTGTCATGCTGTGTCTTGTGAGTGCCTCTCTCTGTAGCCCCTGTGCCAACCTCATTGCCACCTTCTCCTCTCCAATGCCTTACTGGGATGGCATTGATCCCTGCCAACTGCCTCCAATTCCCAAAGGACTGCCTTCCTGCCTGCAGACACGAAGACCCACAGCACTTCCCCCTCCTGGCAATGTGCTCACACTTCTGTGCATCAATTAGGCTGCTTTTTGAAGGAAAAGCAGATTTTACATTCACTGCTGCTTCTGGAGGGACAGTGTGTTGGATCTTGATGGAAGAGATGATGTGTGTCAGACTTCGTGTTCTTCTCCCCTAGTGCTCCTGGAACATGCTCATGCTTTGCCTGTACTATTCCAGCTCAACACATTTTCCCACTCTTGGACTTCACAAGAAGCTTTACAATTTTCTTCTCTTTCCAGCTGTTTTACAGCCTCCTCCCCCAACTAAAAAAGTAATTCAAATAAAATGAAGCCAGAACTTTCACAGCACAACTTTTACCGCAGTATGTTCTTGTCTGACCTGGACCTATACAGTTGCTGCCATACGTTTCTCACGACAAACCAATTGTCTGCAGCTAGGGAAAACTTCTCCTCCATCTGTCCCATACTAGGCTTTGTTGCATGTTTGTTTACAAGGCTTTTGTTAAGCTTGTGCAGAACACCTCACCAGCCAGCTGAGGCATGGCTTCTCCTCCAGCCCTGGAATCACCACAGTGTCCTGGATTTTTTGAAGGCACTAGATGGAACTTGAAAGAAGAGGCATATAGTAGATGCAGATAGGGATGCTGAGCCAGGGGTCCCTTTGCCACAGCACAGCCTTAGAGCTTTTGTTCTGCATAGTGAGCCCCCAAGACACAGACCCTAAACCATGCAGACCATAGAAGATCCTAGGATAGGGAGAGACATGAGTTGAAGTTGGGACAGAAGGAAAAAACTACAATTCTGTCAGATTTCCTGGAAGAAGTGGGAGATCCTGGTTGCCAGACCCTTGTGAGGCTTTGCAAGAGGCAATGTACTCGGTTCCTGGTCATCATCACAGTCCTTGGGTCTCCTTGTTCTTACAACAAGCTCCTCATTTCAGTGCGTGCACTCCCTTCTCTTGTGTTTTATAGTGTGTCTATAGGGATTGATGGGGGAATGTCTTCAAGTGGTACTTATTCCCAGTGCTCAGGAAATAGCCAGTTCCAATGACTGTCTAGTCTCCCTGCTCTTCTACATTTATGCAGCCCTCAATGCTATGCTTTCTGTAGCATTTTGCCAATGCTGAAGCCTTCCGGGCATGAGAGGAACTGCTTTAAGATGAGGACTCCTGACTCGTAGGCTGATTGTAGAGTCCACCTTTTCCATACACAGGCTATTCAGCAAGCAGAGCAGTCCCATTGCTGTTTCTGGGTATCCTAAAATCTGTTCCTGCAAAATCCCTGTCTTAGTGTGATATCCAATTGACTCAACCCTCTGGCAGCTCTACTCCTCCACCACTCTCTCCACTGCATCCTGAGTCTGTCCTATGTACAAAGTGCATTTTGGTATGTCCTGCCCTCTCAGACCACGAGGAACAAAAGGGGACTCAAGATTATTGATAGAACTAGTGAGAGATTTCTTTTTCTTTCCTTGAGCTGTGGGGAGTGAGGGAAAGAGAGCGAGACAGAAAGGTCAAATTACTCTCTTTGGCTCTACTGATAACATTTCATTCATCTGTGGACAAGATGAATGTACTTAACATCCTTCAGACTGTCTGGTACTAAGTGCTCTGCCTAATACATCCTAACAGAGCTCCTATATCTCTCTGCTCTGATAACCAGTGCCTGGGACTGTGTTCCTGCTCTGGCAGGGGGATTGGACTAGAAGATCTCTTGAGGTCCCTTCCAATCCCTGATATTCTGCAATTCTGTGATGTGGAGTTTAATATCAGTCATGATTTACCTCTCTGGTGACTTCTTCTCCAGTCACTTTTGGGGTTAGAGCTGGTTTGTGGGACCAGTTTTAATTGCTTGTCTTGTGTTTGTGCTTTTAATCTTGTGCTGTAGGGGAGGTACCTCCAAAGACACCATGTGCTTACAGAAACCAACAACTGGAAGATGATGGGATCGAGAAACAAGTAGTGTGAGGAGCATAGATGGTAACCAGCCTCATTCAGTGTGTGGGGTTTTTTTTGCAGGATGCTTATTTTATAATTTATTTGAGATAGATGTTACAGACTGCAACTCCAGAGATTTATGAGAGCTGTTGAAGTAAGTTTCCTAGCTTTGCATGGGATTTTACTAAAGTACTAGACTTGGACTCTGGTGATTTTATTAAATTTCAGGGGAAATTTCATGATTTTGTGGTTGCAAAATAGGATATGCTTGGGAAAAGTTTTCCGTCTTGGCTGAACTGCCTCAACTAGGCTTGGTGCAGCAGATTGGCTGTTGTGATGACAGTGCAAACAACATGGAACTGTGACTTTTTTCTCTTTTCTCTAGGGGCAGAAATACAACCTCTGCAACCTACCCCTATCACATTTATGTCTCCATGCAAGTGAGAATATGAGAGCTGGAAGGGTTGCTGAGATGCAACAAATCAGGCTGGCATGTGGCCAGAATTTGGCCAGTGTGTGCCATTTGTGAAGAACTTCCATGGATGCCTTTATGCAAAGAAATTCCCTCTGAAAGGGAGTATCTTCTGCCATCCTTGCCTAGCAGTACAATATCCCTTCAACCAAAACAGATCTCCATGGACCTCTCCAGATTTGGATTAGATTCTCAGACTTGCTTGTGGCCACTGTCAGGGCTACTATGGCTGCACAGAATAGGGAGAATAAATTTATAGAAGAATGTCAGGAATTGGAAGAGAACTCAAGAGATCATCTAGTTCAATCCCCCTGCCGGAGCAGGAACACCTAGATCAGGTCACACAGGAAGGCATCCTGGTGGGGTTTGAATGTCTCCAGAGATGGAGAGTTCACAACCTCTCTGGGCAGCCTGTTCCAGTGTTCTTTCATCCTCACTGTGAAAATGTCTTCTCTTATATTTCTGTGGAACCTCCTATGTTACAGCTTGCACCCATTGCTCCATGACCTGTCATTGGAGGTCGCTGAGAAGAGCTTGGTTCCATCCTCCTGACACTCACCCTTCCCATCTTTATAAACATTCATGAGGTTACCCCTCTGTCTCCTCTTCTCCAAGGTGAAGATACCCAGCTTCCTCAGCCTTTCCTTAGAAGGGAGATGCTACAATCCCTTCATCATCTTTGCGGCTCTGCGCTAGACTCTCTCCAGCAGTTCCCTGTTGTTCTTGAACTGAGGGTCCCAGAACTAGACACAGTATTCCAGATGTGGTCTTTCCAGCTTTGTAAGTTCATTTTTACGTGGCCAGCACACATGTTCAAACATATACAAAATTAACAGCCTTCCGCAACTGCAACTAATTGTGTTTTTGCTGCTGATCTCTGAGGAGACACCCGGAGTGGAGCAGGCTGACTCCTTAGCTCAGAGAGTGATGCCAAAGAACCAGGGCAAGGAAGTTGTTTTGGACCTCACTGCAACCTCTCTGCAAACTCTCTAACACCAAGACACAAATATGGCACCCTGTAAATCAGCTGGAATAGCGCATGTGTAGAGGAGGGAGAGGGCTCCTGAGCTGTCACTATTCACTTACATGTAATGCATGTTAAACAGTCTTCTTTTTGCATTCCCTGGAAGAGGAGATTATTTTCTTAGAAGTGTCTTTGTGAAGTACTTTTCACTAGGACACTGCCTGTGGCCCAGTTCTCCTTATTTCTACTTACCTGCCAATCAAACAGAGAAAAGGCAGACAATCACTTTAACTGTCCTTTCTTCAGGCTGTGCTGCTGGGCTACATTCCCTAGCATCTATACTGTGGTCTTCCTGGACCAAGGCTGGTAGAGCCAGAAAAATGAGAAAAAGGGCTGGGTACACTGGATCCATAATTCCTTCTTGACACTGATGGTACCTTAAACAATAGGTTAGCTTGAGATCATCTGTCTCATGGAGGACATGACAATCACCTGTTTTTTCCTTCTTCCATTGAAGGTTACAGTGGCCTTGAATCTCAGTAGTTCTATCTGCTGAGCTGGGAGGGATGAGTCCCTGTTTTCCACAGCTATCCACTTGATGGGGTCATGGTGGGCCTTTGAATGGGAGTACTTGAGTTCTTGAATGAAGGCCAAGGCAGACCCATGGGCTGCCACTGCTATGAGAACAGTTCTGCACCTCCAGCAAACATAGTGTGCAGGCCTATTTACAACATCTTCACAGATGTATCAATTTTAGCATCCACCCTGTGTCACTGGTGTCCTCTCTGTGCAAAGTTGTTTCTTGTTGCCAGGTTAGTTGTGCCTTGACCTGAGTAACTGGAGCCTTTCAAAGCCCTCTAGGTGCTGGTGGTGGGTTTCTCTCCCTTAGATGCCTACGACAATGCTAGTCTCCCCTTGTAGCCATGGGAGAGGAAGAGTTTGATTCCTCTCATCCTATCACAAGTAGATCAAATAATCACAATGCAGAAGTACCCTTCGCTCCTTTGACTGCAATCAGGTCTCACTCCATTTCCTATGTTATGCCCCTATCTTTCCTTAGACATCAAAAATAAAAGGGCATTAATTACACCTAGATATCTAGCTCCTTCCTCATATCAGGAAGATGCATTTGCTGCAGCTTTCTTTTTCTTTCAACTCAAATGACAATATGATCTTTGCTTCCTAAGCAAAGCTCTGTGGGCAAAACCTCCCAGGCTGAGCCCTTCTGTATGTACTGAATGACTGTCCATCTACTGTAAGTGGTATAGAGTGTGTAGCTTCTGAAAACAAAGGGACATCTGAAGGGAAAAAAGTAAACCTCTCTCTGCCCCAGCTAGGATCTTTTCCTGCAGAATGGGTCAGCCTGGGGACTGTGAGTTGCAGGTTTGTTTGCCTGTCTCTGCTGGACCTCCTCCAATCCAAGATGTAATTGCCTTTAAGGTTTCATCATAGCACCTGAAACCCTGTGCTTTAAGGTCTGGAGTGTGAGGGTTTACTTTGCTTCTGTACACCTCAGTGGCTTTTTGTGTCAAATGCAGCTTCTCCTAATTACATTCTTGCTCATTTACATTACATTACAGACCTCTCTTGAGCTCCCTCTTTCTTTTGGCCTCCTGCAACCTTGTTTGAGGCATAAAAATACAGGGCTTGGATTCACAGGCATATTCAGAATGTTTTCTGACTTTTATTTCTTTGTCAGTGATTGTTTTTGTGATGTGTCCGGTCCCTTTTACATGCCTGGGAGTTACCATGGACTGGGTCAACCTACCTACTTCTCCCTCCACATGCCCTACCCTTCAAACCTTCCTTCATTTCCTTCTCATTTTCTACTCTTGTAGCATTTTTATTCTTTGCCAAAGTCAAAGATAGAAGGAGGAGCCTTCTACTCTTTGTCTCTTAGGCCCATGGTGATGCTGCTTCTTATTTGGGACATTTCCAGAAAATTTATAACTCTGTGCCACTCTCCTGAAGGACTTGGCAGTCTTCTAGAGTTCTTGATAACACTGGCTAAGTCTCTCATATATCACATTATGCCTCCTGAGCATCAAAGGCTTTCTTCACCTTCTTGGAATGTGTTTTTATTTCCTTCCTTCCTGGGAATGGCAGCAGTGCTTCAGTTACTGCATTAGGCCAAAAGCTTACTTGAAGCCATGTGCCTCCCAGCTGAGACCTGCTGTTCCCTGAAGTGCCTATGCCCTCCCAGATTGCTAATCCAGGCCTCCTGGGACTCTACCATCAAACATCCCAAGGGAGTGAACTTGTTACAAGAAATATTGTTCCCTTTATTAAAAGGTCAAGTTGTTATGCATAAGCAGGAAGTTTTCCAAGATTTTAATCTGGAACTGTGTGCTTTTGTTATTGGATGCCTGTGGGCAAGGTTAGGTGGTTAGAATCTGCTGCTGATCGCCACAAAGCCCATACTATCTACCAGGGAGTGATGATGGGGAAGGGACCACTGTGAACATCACATACATCTATTCAACTGCTGCTCGGGTACATAAAACTCAGGCACAGAGGAATGGGACATTCATATGTGGTCATGCGAAGTGCAGGCAGGAAAGCCTCATTGTTTGGAATAATCCCCTCCTAGCCATGCCTGTCCTTTTGCAGGACCTATGCATATGAGCCTCCTGGTTCCACACCAGTTCCTCTCACTCCACACCAAGATCTGCTCCTTTGCTTCTTTTGAGTTTTTCCCTTCTTTGGCTACATTTAATTAGTTTTAGTAGCAGCTGCTTGGTGTATCATTCCTCAGCCCTTTTTCTCCTTGCTGCTTTAACACAGTTTCTGGGTTGAGTTCTGCAGCACCTCTCCATCTATTCCTTTGCTTTGCTTGCACCCCTGTGGATTTTTGTTCCCATATGGAGGGACAAAAAAATTAATTTCCACTCAACATGCAAAACAAAGATGTGCTTTCTCTTTATCCTTCTATCTTTCCTGCTCCCTTCATTGATTCAGGCCTTTGCAGTCAGTTTGCTGCTGCCTGGTGGGTACCAGAGAGCACAAACTCCTAAGGCAAAACATCTGTTGTCAGGATGATCTGCCAGGAAGAGACATAGCTGTGTCCTATTACCTTTCCTGGACCTGCTTTCCCACCAGGCACAGGATGCATTGCAAACATCATGTCCTGTCTGCATCCCCTTTGGGAATCAAATGCATATAGGGCAAATGAATATGGTCCTTTCTAATCAAGAATAAGTGTAGTTCCTCTGGCCTTTTTCCCTGCTACTTAATGACACAGTCTTAGCAGCAGCTCTTCCTGAATAAAAATCCTGCAAATATAGAAACTGTATCCTCTGAAGAGCCTCCCTGAGCAATGCTTGTTGGGTGGATGGTGCTGGATGTGCAGGGAAAAAACTGTTGGCATTCCTCTCCCATGTACAAAACCTGTTCTCCCCACTGCCAGACTGGGATGGGAACTCAGCCTAATTAATCTTCATAGAGAGAATTTGTGTCTCCAAACAATATGCTCTGTATTTACCTGATGACAGTCCCTTGTACAATTTTTTAATTACATACCTGTTCCAAGGGAATAATTTGTTGTAAAAGGGAAGGGGGTTATAAAAATCCTTGAAAAGCAGGTAAGAAATTTAGGCCAAATCTTTTAAATATTGGGGGAGTAAGTGTTCATGCAGATCTGAAAACTTAGGCAGAGTGCTTCTGCTTGCTCACTTATAGGAGAAACTGGAGAAAGCAAGATTTGAAGTTAGTGACAGCATCTACATCTCCTCCCAGAGACATCAACACCACATCTGCAATGACCCATGGTGTGCTCCCCTGTTTTCTTGGTAAGACACAAAGCCATGAAACATGCAGTTTGCCTATGCTGGCCACAGTTTCAGTGAGGCAGAAAAATGGACAGAGAGCATGGCCAAGACAGGGACCACAGTTGTCCCAGCAGCTTCTGCATCCAGTGACAGCACACTGGAGCTGTCTTCTGAAATGTCAGCAGAGGTCAAGCAGACTGAGGACCCCTCAGCTCCAGCCTAATGCTTGTGCCTGACCTTGAGCCAACAGGCTCCACAGAGGTTAAAGCTCACTCTACATACCTAGCTCATACCAGAAGACCAGACCAACCATCTGTGTCCATCACTTCTCCTCAATTTGTCCTGTCTGATGAATTTATCCTTTAGAAAATCCCAGCTTTCCTGATACACTTTGAAATATTTCATCAAGTTTCACAGAGGCTTTATCGAGGATTTGTGCTATCTTCAAATAGACTCTTCATTTGCTCTTCAATTTTCAGCTTCTTAGCGTGGTAGGGAAAAAGCTTCCTCTCTCTTTTCTGCCTTATCACTTTACTGGCCAAAGAGCAGCAGGACAAGAGCTGGTTATTTCCTCCCCCTGATCTATTATTTCCCTCCTACTCGTCTTATGGTGAATTTAAATAATTTTCTCTAGGGAGAGAAATCTACACAGACTCAACTGAGCCGAGGTAAAGTTATTGTGGGTGCACTTAACCCTGCTGTCAGCTATGTCACAGGATTTTCAAGGACATTTGAGTGTGTTGTTGTTGAGTTAGCCTGTGCAGCTCTGTTGTCTGTGAAGGGCATGGCTCAGAGGCAAGAAAGGAGACAACCTAAGGCTATCCCTAGGTACTGCAGAAAAAGGGGCTGGGATCTGGGAATGTCTCTTTTTCCTTGTAGCTCACAGTGATTCAAGATGACTCTAGTGTTGGATGGACCTGTACTATAAGTTTCTTCACCACAGTCAGTATGTTTTAGTGTCCTGATGGTCCTCCCACTGCTCAGGCATGGGGTCACCCTGTTCGTATGAGTGGCTTTGAAATTAGTTGCTTTGTTTCCAAGGCCTTGTGTTTCTTAGAATAGGACATTTTTCATATGCAGTTGTTCAAAAAGTGCTGGGACTGAAAAGCAGTTGGAGTAGCTTAGGTGACAGAGGAAAGAAGGTGAAATGAGAGAGAGAGGTAACTCCAGAACTATGTAATTACTTCTTATGGAATTAAATAAGAAAGCCAGATTAGATTCTCCAACCATATAATATACACTTAGCACCCGTCAGACAGTAAAGGATCCTTCTCCTTTTGGTCAGGAAAGAAAACCTTGGTAAATGCTGTAGACTTTTTGTCTACGTAGGATGAGAAGCTGCTTCCTTCCTTCCCTGCATTATCACAACACCCTGACTCCCCTCTGGGAATTGCCTCCATCTGCTGACCAGCCCCATTGCTGCTGTAAGATCTGGTTAGATCAGAGTTGGGGTGGTTTGGCTGAAGGCAGAATAATTCTTCCTTTTATGGCAATTCTTCTGCTTCTCTCTCAACAACGGCCTTCAGATCTCTGCTTAGTAACAGAGGAGGTTTTTCTCTTCCTCTAGAGCCCTCACAACCACAGTCTCACCCACGTAGAAACCATCTTGCCTCCTGCAAAGAGCCATGCCTCACAGGTCTCTCACTGCAAGGAGGCTCCAGCTGTTGGAGAGGTGGAAGGGGTGTGTGTAAGGGAGACATCCTTCCAGGGTACTTACTGTCCATCTTTAAATGCAAGGAATACGTGCGGAGGCATGCAAGACTCAAAACCAAATTCAATCCACATATCTTTTCTCTGATACATGGTAATTGATTCAGATTTGGAGTGCCCAGGGTCAGCCACTCTCTGCAGACAGGACTTCCCTGTATTTCAGTGTGGGCAGCAAGGGATGTCAATACAGAGATCTGGAAAAACACCAGAGATATTTGTTTGACAGTCTCTTGAATCACGAGCAGTTGAATAATGGGTGGCTGAGTTAACTGACGAGGTACTGCTTGGCATTGTTCCAAGCCATGTATTCCTCAAGAGGAAGGAGCAATTTAAGCCAGTCATCCTCAGGAGGGAGCTAAAGTGAATTTGGATCTGAGTTTTCAGGGCAAAAACCCCAAGATGATTCCCCAAGCTGCTAGTTAGGGATGGTGTCATACACACTTAAGATGGTGCCATGTTCAATGCCATGTGATGAAATCTGCGAGTTCCCTGAAAACAGGAGCAATAGCACTGCAGCACTTGACACCAAAAGCCTGTCCTTTGCAAAGGAGACAACAAGCCAGCCTAGGACACTATCATAGAGAGCAACTTTTTAATGATGAGGGCTTTTTTGGTGACCTCTGTGCAAAAGGACTTTCTAATTCTACTTAAAGGAACACAGAAACACCATCTGAGATGAGTCCAAGGGTAACTCTGATGCAGTGCTGTACAGAGATATCTGAGCAGACAATTAACAAAATGTTACATTATATAGAGCTCCACAGGCATGTTCAGAGCTACTGACTTCTGCCCTAGAGGTATTATTTATACAGATCCTTTACCAGAGATATCACATCACCAAACTGGCTTTGCATCCCAGCAGCTATGATAGGACATCCATGCTGACTGTGATGTGTGGGCAGAGAACTTGCAAAGCAAACGTTGCTGCTGAATAAATAGAAACTCAGGTCTCCTGAGTTTTCAGTTTGACCTGGAGGACACATCAGCCAGCAGAATGGATCAGCCTAGCTACTCCTCATCCAAGCCCCAGGGAATAGCCCTACCTAATCAGAGCACATCCCTTCCCCCTCAGGCTCTGATCTTGCCAGAGCAAAAATGCAAGCAACCTGAGAGAATATCCTATGGTTGCTCATGAGTTAGTACATGCTGCCTTTTCTCTGCATCAGTGCTGAATCTAAATCTGTCTGCATCAGATTACAGCATTCCCTCTCTAAACCCCAATGCTCTGCAACCCTGCCTTGCTCCTATCCCCTGGAACTCAGAATCAATTCCTGGACCAGTGCTCCCAGCAAGAAAACTGGCAGCCCCTACCTTTGGCAGGGCCTTGCAACAAGTCAGGATTTTCACTGGTGGAGCAAATAGGAACTGAGCAGTCTCCTGATCTCAGCCTTCCAGGGCACAGCAGTCTCTGGAGCTGCTATCTGTAGCCTTCACTTGCATGTCTTTCCTGTGCTAGAAACCCCTGTCTTCCGCATTGCACAGGCTGGCTATAGCTGCCACTCCAAGGGTAGATGGCTGCCAGGGAGGACCCAGCAGGGCTGAAGTTCTGCGGAATCACATCTGCTCCTTTGTCCTGGTTTACCCCAGCTCATCTATGATTTCATTCAATTGAAATTATAACAGTTTTTCTAGTTTTACGTAGGCAGAAATGATCCCTTAACAGCTAGATTTAAAGAAAAAAAAATTAATGAGTATTTTGGAGTGGAGGTGGAGGGGAGGGTGCTTAAATGCAAAAGTCTGAATCTATAGCATAAAACCTTCACTCAGCCTAAAGCAAGATGTTGGCAGATTGATGAAGAGTGTCACCATAGTGTGAAAGAACAAATAGGGTAAAGATGCTGCCAGATGGGAAGCTGAATCCTCCTTGGCTCAATGAGCATAGTTATCATTGGTTGTGCATGTATCACTGGCACATTTTGCAAGCAAACGTTCATCTCACTATCTGGCCCTGGTCTGTATGTGGATTGTGATGCTCCTCAGAGGGTATGACAGATTTTGGATTGTCAATCAAAGGTACCACTGGAGTGGATATATAGTGCTCTTCACAGTGGAGGTTTAAATCGAGTGAGTTTCACATTCCAGGTTTTCTAGTTTGATCATACAACATAGATAAGGATAAACTTCAGAGATGAAAAAGGTTTTTTAATGTTATAGGTAAGCTGGGTTAAAACTTCTAATTCTCTTTCCAGTGTATAAAAACAAAAGGAATGGAGTGTTAAAACTGGTATGAAATCTAGATGAGAAAAATGGAAGTGGACTATTTTAGAAAGAAAGGAACAACTAGGTGATGAAGCTCAAAAATCCAAAGAAAGGTCAGTAAGACTCAGGAAAAAAAGGAGTTGTGTTAGATTTGCTCTGATCCTCTCTGAAGCCCCAGGATTCATGGAACAGTTCATCAGTAGTTGCATTAAAATACACCTTCCTTATCCTACATGGTCCAGGGTAAACTTGATGGAAACAGTTGACAGGGTTTCTCACAAGCCTTAGACACATCTCATCTGATGTTAAATACTTAGTAATTATATTTAATTAAATACTGTAGGACCATTTCATAATTAATGAGGAAACCAAGGTGGCAAATTGCCTTCTATTTTTTCCCTATTTCCCTATTCCCTATTGAAGTGGGGTGGTGTGACTTGAGTTTCCAACTCTGGCAGATGAGTTTGGGTTTAACATCTTCTCTGTACATGTGTGGTTCCAAAAGCAGAGAGAGGTCTTTGTGGAGAAACCAAAAGAGACTGAGAGGGAGAATTGTAAAGCATTTTTATGAAGCTCTTGTTGTGGGGTCAGGAAAGCAGACCAGGTGGCCCAAGCACTTGTGTCTGCACCAGAAAGGAGGGTGCCAGATACTACAGTCCAACAGCTCCTGAGTAACATTTTTCATGGCTCTTTGATTTGGCACTCAGAGGAAAATGTCCCAACTCATTCAGAAATATCCCCGCATATTTCCTGCATGGCAGGAAGGAAGGAGGGGTAACAGAAGCTGGCCCCATAAATCTCTCCTTTTCAGTGTCATCCCTTTCGCATGCAACATGCCCTTTGCTGTAAATGCCTGAGGTGCAGGGAGCTCACAGTGTCCTCACTTTCTCTGTGTCTCTCTTCGTTTCTCTCCCCTTCTCTCCTCTCTGTCTTTTTCTTTTCTCTTTCCTTTTCCCTGTTGGCAGCAAAATAATGTCTTGTCTCTGAGCAGTGTATAATTTACAGCCTATAAATAGATCACTGTTATTAACAAAAAAAAAAAAATATGGCATATACACATTTTATTCCCTTTCTAAGCATTAACAAATCCATTGCAGACAGAGAGGAGCTGCTCACAGTGTGAGGTGTGTGGCAGGCAGATGAATGGACAGGTCTCTTTCCTCATTCTACTCATTCCGACCCATTTCTTCATCCCCTGCTTCCCTCCAACTTTTTCTTGCCCTTGCCATCCACCACAAAGTCCCCTCCCCACCATCTGGAGCCGCCACCTGTCTTCACCACTGTGCTCTCTGCCCCTTTCCCCTGTGCTCTCAGCTGGTTCTCCAGCCCTGGCCAACCCCAGAATGAAGCTTCTACTTGACTAAAAAAGCATAAAAGTGAGAGTGGGGGAGAGAGCAAAAATTGGACACAAAAGGGAGCAGGTAGAAAGGCTTCAAGACAGAAGCCACCAAAGCTCCAAAAGCACCACAGTCTGAAGGTTGAACCTCAAATCTGTCTTTGATGACGTCTCATGCTTTAACAGCAATGCTCTCTCTTGCAGGTAATCTAGTGTGCCATGGTCCTGATTTGGTTGCATAACATGATTGGGCAAACATGGCAAAACGATGTTGCCTTTTCTTTGACCTATTTCCTGGAATGTCTTCCAGCTTGTAGGCACTGCTGATCTACCTTGGATCCATGGGAGACTTTCCCTTCTTGTTCTACAGCTTTGTTTTCTCTTTTTCCCTTATCCTTTGCCCTCTGCAGCTACCAACATCAGTGCTCCCCTCAAAACCTCTCCTCAAGGCATGGGGGAGCACTGGTGAAGTCAAGTTGTGGTACCAGGATTGAGCAGGAGAGGCAGGGCTGTAGAAGGAGTGTCTTAGTGTCATGAGCAGTGGGGGATCCTCAGGGTCCTGGCAGCTGGGAGAGGAATGGGTAATGAAGAATGGGAGTGAGGGGAGGATGCAAAACCCATTTTCCAGCTTATTTCTGCAAGGAGGATGGTGGTACGGAAGGGATCAGTAAAGGTAGTGGAGGTGGATGGTTCCCCTTTACAAGAGCTAAATGAAGGATGGAGTGGCTGCGACAAGGAGGAATAGGACCAATGGTGCATTGCATTTCCACATGGCCAGAATTTGAGAGTTTGGTAGCACTGAATGGGGTGCTTTTACAACTAGCTAATGAATGGTGAAGTTTATTAAAGAAGCAGTTATTTTGAATTGCCAGTGATAAATGTACTGCCTGCAAAAGCCTGTGCAAATAACAAGATTAGAAATAATACAGCCTGGCTATAAAATGCATCAAGTTAAAAGCAATTCCATAGAGATTTCTCAATTTCTCAGGGAAAAGTCTAAGTCTTACCCAAAGTAGTCCTGATGGATGGGGAAAGAGAGGCTCAGTCCATGGACTGACTCCAGAAGATGGAGACAATTTATGAAGGTATCTTTCCTGACTTGTTTGTGACGGTATCTTCCCTAACATTCCCCCTTTCTTGAGCCATTTTTATATTATTTTTTATCTTTAAGGTGGATCTTGAGTGACTAGTCATTAATACCTTAATTATGATTGGTGGAAAATTCACATTTCAAGGTAGGGTTTACAAAACATAAGGGTACGGGCTCAGTGAGGGGTGGTGGCATCTTGGTGGTAGCCTTTGGGATTCAAGTGAATCCCAAAGTATTATAAAGAGCAAAGCTCACACAAAGGGCAGCATTTTGTCAACATGTGACAGGCTGTTGATGCAGGATGGCAATTATGTAGCTTATCAGTACCACAGTACCATCAAGTTCCCATCTCTGCAGGCCATCATAGAGCCTGGCCTTGAGGTTTTCACCCCATTATACCCTTGGTGCTGTTTCACCAGCAGTTTTGTCCAGGACACACCATGGAATGGTTCCCTGGCATACTAGCTGCAGCTACTCTCCATCCTGGAAGCTGCTTTGATGTTATATCTTTCCTTAATGTGTGATCAATGCTGTGATTTTAATAAAAGTTTGTTTTAATTCATTATTCCACAGATGCACTTGCCTGTCCCCAGCATCCACCCCTCATTCTATGGGTGTGGACAGCTGTGTCACTGCCATGCAGCTCAGTGCAGGGTGACAGGGACATGGATGCCCATGCTCTCCCTGCCAGGATATGCTCTTGGGGTAGCTGGCCACACCTGGAAAGTGTTGGAGTCAATGGCAGCCACAGGAAGGCGACTTAAAAGACTAGCACAAAGCAACTGCATCAGCACAGCAAGGGACTGCAGAGTCATTGGAGATATGAGTTATTATTTAAAATAAAAACCCTATTTCCTGGAAGCTTGTAAGGTTTTAATTGTAAGAACAGTGAAAGGGGTTGTCTTTTTTTTTGTTTTGTTTTATACAGCTGTTTATTGCTTTGAGTTGCAGACTTTGGCATCTTGGAGTCTAGCCTTGAGCTGCCTTTCTGGGCTCTTCAATTTTAATGATGAAAAAAAGTTACATGGAATAGCTGCCAGAAATAACACATTGGGTCACTTTTAACGTGGATGGCAGGGCTCCCTCTCCTCTCCACCCCTAAATAAACTGGCACATGTTACAGAACAAGGGAAGTAGCCACAGCCCAGAGGCCAGCCCCCTCATCTTTGCAAGTGGCCATAGAGGCAGAGCAAACTTTCTGCTGGGTATTTGGGACAGCAGCAGACCTAGAGGCAGACTCCTACCTCCTGCTGAAGCCCAGAGTTTTGGAAATGTACCTTTTTCACCTTGCAAGCCGAGGCTGGACTTCAAAACTCCTCAAGAGACCAGAGGAGTTTCAATGGAGCCTGTTCAAAGCTGCTGTGAAAAATTGCATTAAGTGTACATTCAAAAATAAAACAAAAGGTCTGAAGTGACAAGCAGCTACAGTGACAGCTCAGCTGGGGGTGGTTTGGATTCATAGAATCATAGAATCATAGAATGGTTTGGGTTGGAAGAGACCTTTAAAGATCATCTAGTTCCAACCCCCCTGCCATGGGCAGGGACAGATCAGCTTGCTCAGAGCTCATCCAGCCTGGCCTTGGATGTCTCCAGGGATCCCATCCTCTGGGCAACCTGTTCCAGTGTCTCACCACCCTCATGGTGAACACTCAGATCCTTCCATTTTTC
>VZTY01025698.1:150921-197002 GCA_013400935.1 Turnix velox | reverse complement strand
TGCACCAGCATTGGTGCTAGGGTATCACTATCTTGGCTATAAGCAGCATGGAGAAAACAAACGTGGCACAAAAATGTCACTAAAAGAATTCTACTTGGGATCTGGATCAGTTATGCTCAGAACAGGGATATTGGCCTAGAGATACCCTTTTCCATCTATCCTAAGATCATCCTGGCCTTTTGACTTGGTATAGATTTATTGTCTTTCGCATTTAGACAACTGCCTCAGCTTTCAAATATCGGCTCTGGCCTCTCTGGCTCAGCAGTAAATCTCATGAGAGAGTAAGATATTCAGAAAGCAATAATCTCTGAGTTCAGAGAAGTAGCCCATCTGTGACAAGTTTAGACATGCCTTTAACTGTTCGTGCTCCTATACTGTGCTGTATATGTAGGCTCTGCTTGCATTTCTGCCTTTCAAATGCCAGGGGAAACTCATCCTATGATGTTATCTATAACATATTGCTTTCCTGCAGAGAGGTTGCTTTATTTGAGGAAGGGCAGATAATAATGTGCAGTAGAGATACCGCAGCATCTTCTGTTACTGATCATCCACACTAATTGTGTGGATGTTGATATCTCATCACAGATAAAACATCTCAGTTACCATCACCACAAAGATGCATCTGCACAGCTTTTCCACTGGCCAGAGAAGCTTCATATAGACAGACTGACTGTGCTATTGCCAGAGTGCCACCAGATGTAAATGCGTTTGTACTAGGGTTAGCAAACCTTATAGGTTGCACAAGAACCTTTTTTGTTTAAACAAAAGCTAAGGGGCTGCACTATTAGCAGCATGTGGACTTTTGCAGAGCAATCTGCTGCAATCACCTGCACTCACCACCTTAACTAGATTGAAAAGTGTGCTGTTTGTTGAAATCAAATGGCTCCTACCACTGCCTGTCTTCCCAATCTGCCAGTCATCCCAGCTGTGTGTAAGCCCATCCAGCTACACTCTAACAGTTCCACTGACATATAACATATATAGGCAGATAAAATCTCTTCAGAAAATACAATTATCTGGTCAAAACCAAGAGAACTTTACTGTCTGGAAGCTCTAGACGTAAATCAATGAAAGTCCTAATGTTCCAGTCAAGCTATTTTACCTCTGAAGGCTTCAGGCCATGCAGGGAGATAATTAACATTCCATGGTGACAAGTTGATAAATGCAGAATTGACAGATTCCAGCCTCAAGCCTTGATTTTGCATCCCAAGAGGTGACATTCAGTTGGGAGGGAGCAAGGAGGAGAGGACTTACAAGCCTTCAGAAAGTTGGGATTCCAGCTGTCTCCCAGCTGTAAGATGAAGCAGCACATGACTATCTCTAGCCTGTACATAGGTCATGCACATAAACTTGATTCTGGAGATGAAGCGAAATGAGGATCATCACCCTGTGTCAGATGGTGTGAGTGGTAAGTCTTGGCAATGCTTCCTAAAAAGCATCATCTTTGGGTGTGATACAGCTCTTCGAAGACAGAACCATATCCACTCTGCGCTCCAGGGCCAAGGATCCTCATGTGGTTGGGGGGCTGAGAGTGCTCCCAGCTTCTATGGGAAGAGATCATGTGACAGATAACATTATGGTAGCAAAGCAGTAATGCCCGAGTCCCTCTGACTCATCACTGAAACACTGCTGCTGCCTGTTTGAAAGCTGAGTTTGAGGTAGCCAGACGATCTTGTGGGCTTGTGAACTATGCAGGGGATGCCTAGGAGAAAACAAGGAGAAGAGGACTGGAAGAGAAAGGAAGGGAAGGGGAGGTGTTATTGATGGAAGACGTTGCTTTCGAGTCCAATCAGAATTTATTTAATTACAGTAAGGCAAGAAATAAGCAATATACAGCGCTGGGCGGCAAAGGGAGTTTCTTGCTCCGCAAACAACTGCCGCGAAATTCCTTAAAGTTCCAGTCTTATTTATAGTCCTCTCCGCGATCATGTCCGAACATGTCCTCTGTAGTACTCTGTGTTCCTGCATATCTTCATTTCAGGTTTCAAAAGCTCCCCCTTCAAGTCTTGTCGCCGAGATAACCTTTCGCCGCAAATTCCCCCCCTCATTTCCTGCCTCAGATACAAGTCCCTTATAACAAAAATACATTTACTTTTATAAAAGTAACAGAAGAAAGTACATTCATGTTTATTACAATTTGTCTCAGGTTTCCCGTAAGTTGATCAGCTCTCGAATGTTTCCCGTAGGTGGGGTAAGCTCTTCGAATGCCTTCTTTTGTCTCATCAATGGTCTGGGATAAGATCTCGAATGCCCTCTTTTGTCTCATCAATGTTTCCCGAAACTTGGTTAAGCTTTCTCGCAAGCAATTTCCATATTTATGTTTATTACAGAGGTATATAAGGAAAATAAGAAGTCAGAGAGAAAAGACCACGACAGAAAAAGGAGGGAAAGGGAAGGATTAGGATTGAGAAAATGACAAAGGGAAACAGTTGTATGTGGGCTTTCGTTTGCCTTTTTTTTCCTCTCCTTGCTGGGGTTGATAAAACCTCTTTTTGAAGTTAACTTTGTCCCAGCAGTGAGGTGACAGAGAGGTGAAATTATGGAGAAAAGAGGAATGTTGGGCTCCACCAGACTTTTTCTCCAGGAAAAATTCATGGGCAGAGCTTGAGTAGTTGTTGGTACCTCTTTACCCTCAGCACCACAGTTTGCTTAACTGATCCTCACATTGGTTCATGACTCCCCAGCTCTCTTTCTCTCCATTGGTTTTATGGTCAGCCTTGCTGGGCATTTCTGAGAGCAGTAAAGATCTGAAACACATGGCAGAGTGATGCCAATGCAAACATCTTGCAAGAAATTGAGAGCCTGGACATGTTTTTTGAAAACACCTTAGGTGCCACCACTAGGCTGCTGAGGTGCTGTTGGGAATGCAGGTCTCCTCTTTTCTCTGGATTGTGATGAGATGGCTTCCCATTTTGGTTTGTCACATCAGAAAATCTGAATACCTCTCTGGAGCTCATCTGAACCCACTCAGTTCTCTTGCCTGATAAATTTTTTGTCTGAAATTAGTCTGATGAGAGTGCTTGACTGAAACCCAGAGAGACTCATGTTTCTCTTTCTTTTTCTCACAGATAAAGCTGCAGCTGCAGCAGAGCATACGCTACATGCACACATCTCCTCCTGGCTGACCATTTCTAAGAGCAGGAAGGAAGTTCATTCTCTGCCCTAATGGGTCCTTTGCCTCTTGGGCTATGCTTGCTAGCAAAAAGGAGAATTAGATCCTGTTTTTGGATGTCCATGATAAGCCATAGCACCAACAGGAATGTGAGAAGTGACCAGCCTGCTTCCTGATGGCCACCGTAGTAGAAGCATTTTTGTCAGTAACTGTATGAACTGCGAGTTAGAGGCTCACAAACCTTGTCACCCCAGTCTGTTCAACACTTTGACCTAAGGATGAAATAGCTGATCTTCAGCTGAACAGAGATCTGCCTCTGTACTTTGCCCATTTCTTGTTGCACCCTGGTAGGTTTCCAGAGCTCATAAATTACTGAGACATCAATAAATGACTCAATGATTTCAGAGTGACTAAAATGAAACATATCTTATTTATGCTAATGAAAATGACTGACATCCCCAGCACCTGTCATCTTGAAGAATTACTAAATGCTTTGCAGGCTATGTACACAGCTATCGTTCAGCGACAGCTGAAATGCAGCTATCTCTAGGGTGGAGTGTGACAGATGCTTAATAATGTCTGGAAATCCAGCAAATGCATGTACAGAAGAAAGCAAAAATAACACTTTGCGTGGAAACCAGTAGGGAGAATTTGAGGTAGCCAATGTGGAACAAAAAAATGTAATTTGATGACAGGTTAACTTCTTTTTTGAGCAGTGTCTGACACTGAAATCCTGGGATTTTGCTTTCAGGAAGTTGGGAATTGCACTCCATCAACAGTGGGGATAATGTGTCTTTGTGAGGAGCTGAGTGCTTAGTTTATGCATGTGATGATGGTTGCTTTGCACATGTAAAGTTCTTAGAATCATAAAATCATAGAATAGCTTGGGTTGGAAGGGACCTCAAAGATCGAGTTCTAACCCCCCTGCCATAGGCAGGGACACCTCCCACTAGACCAGGCTGCCCAGTGCCCTGTCCAGCCTGGTCTTGAACACCTCCAGAGATGNTTAACTTCTTTTTTGAGCAGTGTCTGACACTGAAATCCTGGGATTTTGCTTTCAGGAAGTTGGGAATTGCACTCCATCAACAGTGGGGATAATGTGTCTTTGTGAGGAGCTGAGTGCTTAGTTTATGCATGTGATGATGGTTGCTTTGCACATGTAAAATGCTTGGTTTGTATAAGATCAGCAATTGCAAATGTTGGTGCGGAACTGTGTGTGTAGATGTGCATGTGCCTCTGGGCTCCAGTTCAGCAAACCTGAATGTGCTGTCATGAGCAGCCACTTGGCATTCCCTTTCCTTCAAAGCCAGTACAATGTCTGCTCTTACTCAGAGCTGTGAAGCAAAGTGAAAGAAAACTAAAAGCTTTACCAAGTAATTCAAGAGGTATGTTTATTGGTTTGCTTTCAAGTCACCTCTCTGAGCACCACCTTAGTAAAGCTGCAGGTTATTCCAAGGTTAAATAAAGGCTGATACTTGGTGGCTGTGCATGAATCATATTGTAGGTGTTGGGGCGGAAAGCCCGGTTTCCCAGATCTGCCATTTAAGGCCATACAGAGCTCTTCATTACGAGGTCATTTACACCCTTAATTATAAAGGAGAGGTTCAGGAGGTGTAAATGACTGCTGTGTCACTGTCCAAGTAAAGGCAGATTGACCATTTTACACCAGCAGAGTGACAGGGGAATGCAGCTGTCAAAGGAATGGAACTTGGACACCAATCCAAGAACTTATCCAAGGGATAAATGGGAATTCATACAGGGAGGTAAAAGTGTTTTCCCTGTGCCTGCTGCTGAGGACTTCAACATGCAGGTCACTGTGGAACACAGGATGTGTTTGACCCCTCAGCAGACCACTAGCACAACTTGCCATGACCACAGTGCCAGGACCAAGAAATATTCCTCCTAGAGTAAGGCAAGAAAGTACTTTGTCTTCTCCCAGGTATATGCATAAGGAAAACAGCTATAGGTGTTTTTGTCCTTTTGATTCTGTAAACGGAGAAATATTTGCTCCTGCAGCACCATGCTGAGTCAAGGGAGAGCCCACCAACGCTATGCCAGACTCCTTCCTAAGGAGAGAGAAGCAACCATTTCCCCTGAAAAAATTCACAGTGTCTTGCATTCTGGATGAATTAATACAGTTGCTTTAAAGCAAACTCTCTCCTTCTTTTATGTTAATGCCTTTTGCTCAGCAGATGCTCCCAGTATACTGAAGGGTGCAGAGGGCGATTCCAATCATAGGGATGTAAGAATTTGTAATATACCTAGTGTGATTGGCTTTCCTAGCTCCATTTTGTGTGTGTGGCCAGCTCAGGATCCATTTTCCCCTCTCTGATACACACTGCACACTTACAGACTCCCAGGCACGGCTGCATTCTGTTCAAGCCCTGCAGAATAAGTTCAAAGGGATCCATGATGCAGAACCAGCAGAGCTGCAAGTCAGGAGAGAGAAAAGGAGGAACAGGAGGAGGAGAGCTGCAGGAGAGGCCATGCTATGCCAGTTGCAGTCCTCAGCTGCTTCTTGATCTGCAGCCGAGTCAATGCCCAGCCTCCACACTCTACACATTTGTCGCCTCTGTTTATTATTCTTCCCAAAATGTTTGCAGAGGAGGCAACTGGGCACTGCTAATAATTAAGACAGCCAAATGAGCTGAGTAGTAGTAAGAGGCAGGGAGCAGGGGAGGGAGAAATGTTAATTGAAAAAGCAGAGTGCCAAGGTCTCTTGGGCACACTATTTTGCCCCGTCACCCCATCTCCATGCAGATGCCCATGAAGAGTCAACTTGCCCTCAATGATCTGACCTGAAGCTGAACAGCTTTAGCTATGCAGATATTGTCGTGAGAAAATGAGCTCTTGCCAAACTTGTGGCTATGTCGATGTCCTGGAATCCTTCCCTTCCCATCCAGAGAGAGGTCAGTGTCATACTGGCATATTGAGAGCTGGAGGTAGCATCCTGCTGCTGCATCTAGGACTCAGACAGTACTGAGATTTTCATGTACAGGAACACTGGTGCCTGAAAAGCACCCTGAAACTCAGACTGTGCTGGATCAAACACAGCTACCTGGCACATCATGTCCCACCTAAAAGTGGGATTGCCCAAGCACTTTATGTGTATAGATCAAATTGCCTAATGAGGAGTGTGAAGAAGAAAGATGACAGTTATGGGTCTGTAAACTTCAGTAAATAAGGGCTTAAATGGATCTACTGCCAACAGTTCAGAAATTAAATGAAGGCATTTCTCACCCCTTACCAGATACTCTCATTTTCCCCCATGCAAGGTGGAGGGTTACTCCACATATCATTCTCTGAAGGCTGCAGTTTTTAGACAAGGCTTGGCTTGGCAAGACTTAAAAAAGAATAGAAGAAAACCCTTCTCCACCTGGCCAAAGGAGCAAGGATTGGTTTTAGTAGTAGTGCTTTGATATTCTTTCTTGATTTATACTTCTGCTCAGGAAAGCAGAACTGGGATGTGAACTGGTTCCAGCGCCACCTGTGTTTGCAAGGGAGCAACTGGCCATGGTCTGCCTCTTCTCTCTTTTCAAGTCAGCAGAGTGCTATCAGATAGCTTTTGAGGGGACCGTAGGAGCAATTTCTCTTCAGCCAGAGACTGTTTGCTGCATCTAAGCTGTAATGTCTCCTTCGAATTAGAGCCAATGTTCTTATTGCTGTGTTGCTTACAAGGGCCAGGTAAGTCTTGAGAGTCTTCCCCTGCTGTGCTGGCCGTGTTTTCTGCAACACCTGAAGGTGTCCAGCCAAGGAAGGCCCTTGCTTTGTATCTCTTGCTCACACTCAGGATTTACATCTGCAAGCTTTTCCTGCTGTTCAGACATTAACTCACTGAAAAGCCTGGAGAAGGCAACAAAGCAGGTGGTGAGGAGAAGGGATTTGTGCTGGAGTCAGAGGATACTATGTATTTTAAGACCGCAGGGAAGCTGTAGGATGCACGACCTTTAGTAATCTCCCGGCTTTCAGGCTCCTTTTCTCCTCGTTGAGAGTCTCTCTGAACGGTTCCCCAGGGGATTTCAAGCATTGCTATTATATATAATTGCACAAAAAAGGAGAACGCTGTGGCCCATGAAAGGAGTAAGAGGGATAAACTAATTAATTCCAGGCCACAGAAGTGGAAAAGAAAGCAAATACTCTGCAATTAATCAGGGGCAGCTGAGCCTTTCTCTCCTATTGGATACGGTGGGGAAGTGCAAATTGCAGAAGATAAGTCACACAGTGGGATGCATGAAGCTGCCTTCTGAACTGGAGAAAAAAATAAAAACATTCAGCTGGCAGTACAGAGAGGAGAAGGAGGGGGAGCAATAGGTACACTCCATCACTACAAGCTATGGTGCTGGAACAGCATAAGGTAAAGAGTCTGGGCCTTTTGTAGATTCAGGAGGTCTGAGGGTTTGACTGTGAAATCACCCACCTCTCTGTGCTTCAGTTATCTCTGAAATGGGATTTATGGTTCTTTGCCTGGACTGGTTGCAGCCAGGGAGTATGTGATACTGAGCAGAGCTCATGAAAATCCTCATAAATCCTGGTTTGGGTAAGTGGCTGCAAGTACAGAGATGCTGTGACTTTTGAAATGGGTAGCACAGGCCATGAGTTTGGTAGGGTTGCTTGAGGCATGGAGCTGCACTAGGGCAAGCATTGTGCTGTTGCTTCACTGTGTTTTGCTTCTGTCTGAGAGACTTGTGGGAGTATTTTTTTCAAGGTCTTTAATAATTTAAAAATGGAGAGAGCTAGTGTAGAAAATGGTTAAGTTTAGAAATGTCAGTGCAGCACCAATTTCAAGGGTTTGATAGCATTAGAACTTGGAAATTTCATGTTATGCTCCTCTATGGATCTGGCCTTCATATCTGAGGAAAAATAGGATGCTTCAGTGACTTGGATAGGAGGGAAGTATCTTTTAGCATCTGATCCCTTCTCACTTGCAGCTTTCCTCACTGTCGTCTTGCCTAAGCCTGACCACTCGCCCCCTGATGGAGAACATAGGTTGTTTCCTCAGATGCAGGAGTTGAGAGCATACACAAGGGGATCAGTGGCTCCTTTGGGCATAGGCTGTGGACTGGGACCTCTTATGCAGGCACTCAAGGGGACCTTCTAGCTGCATTTTTTTCCTATCTGAAAGCTAAACGATCAAGAATAGCCACAGCTCTTCACTTGGAGCTCTGTGCACTCTGAATGTTCCTTACTCAGCGCTCAGAGCCCAATTATATACAGGGAAGAACAGGCATCATCACTCTGTTCCTTGGAGAATGCAAAGAAAAGCAGAGCTCCCTAAATGTTATGGGTTGTTGTTGATTTTCTTCTTCCAAGTGCTCAGATTCCTTGGGGACTAGTCTTTTACACTACACCTGGAGGGGACTGATTACCAAGCTGTTACGCATGTTTTATTCCTGATAGAGCCCATGAAACTTGGACATGTGCAGTGATGCCTGGGATGGCAGAAGGCACTGGGGAAAACTATATGTATAAACCCCCCTGATGGGAGTGTAAATCTGGAATAGCTCCCTTCTAGCTTCTGTAGCCACAGATTTACATCTGTGCTAAGAGCAGCTTGGCCCTCCCTCATAATTCCTGGCACAGCTTCTGTGCAAATAAGCTTCCTACTTGGGCAGTACGTTTCTGCCTCTTGCTTAGGCAAGTCCGATGGTTGGTGCTGCTCAGGGCAGCTTTCCTGCCCTGCTACTGTCTGTGTGTGTGCACAGAATCAAACATGATCTGGCAGCTGCTGCAGCAACCCTCGTATTTCATTGTCCCATCCCTCCCAGGATTTCAACACATTTGCATTCCTCATGCTCTGAAGATGAACTGCGGGCTTCTTCTCCAACAAACCTTCATTTAGGGGGGCAGAATTCATCTATATTTCATGCTGAAGGGGGAGAGGGATATGTATATGTGTGTATGTACTTAGAGAAGGAAAAGGTTAGTGTGGTGGAAAGAAGCAGATAAGGCTGAGGAAGGAAGGAGGGAGCATTAGAGGATCTGTTCCTTCATTTCTTTAACCTCACTTTGACTATGCATAATCCTAGGGAAGGAAAAATCCACGTGGTACTGAAGAATCCTGTTTAATCATTCTTCTATTTCTAGGCATTGGGGCTTGCAGTAATTTCATGATAGCCAGGCAGTGACTACAGAACTAGATAGGGGAATGGAGAAGGAGAGACAGAACAAATGACATGGAGTGAGAGGCAGCATGAGTGAGTAAAACACATGCACACATGGACTGGGGGATTTTTCAGCAGCAAGACTCCTTCCTCTAAAGCCCCTGCAGCCCTTACTCAGCATAATGTGTCCAGTCAAGTGAATACGATGCTTTTAAAAGTCTCTGGCAGCTCTTTCATTAAAAGCTTGACCGCAAGGCTGGTTTATAAATAATTTGATATTAAACACACACGTCAAAGAAAAGGGTGCGGAGGGAGAGAGATTGTTTTCAAGACACAGAATAATTATTCGGGTGTATAATTTTAGCTCTGAGCTTCATGGGGATGAAGAGGCAGCACAGGGTGAGGGACTGGTGAAGAGTAATGGTTTCAATATCAGGCAGGGCTTTGCTGGTGCTGGCTGCAGCACAAGGTGGGGCTGCCAGGTGGCCAAGGTGCTCCTGTGTACTGTGTAGGCAGAGGTTCTGCTGTCTGTGTTTTACAAGATGGGCTCAGAAATAAGCATCTAGGCTTTTACTCACTGACACAGAACATATGTGTGTTGTGTGCCTCTACCTATCCTGAGTGCATGCACACACACACAGGGTTCACATGTAGGTCTGGCTTGCACACATGCAAATCTTCATGGTACAGGTGCTAAAGGATACTCTCACAGCCAGGAATGTTGATGCCCAAAGGCTGTGCATTGCCAGAAGGGGTTTCTGTGGATCTGTGTAGCCTATGCATGAGGAAGGCTTCCTACTATTTGCTTTAGTTTGAGAGCCAAAGCAGTTGCACCCCCCCCTGCACCCCAGGCACACTCACTCACCCCATGCTTGTTTACAGAGGTGCCTTCATATTTGAGGGACCAGTCTGTCCCCCCAGCATGCAGCCCCAGCTGCATTGTCTCTGCAGACATCTCCTTGTCTCTTCCTACCATGGCAGCTAAGTTCTGGAGGAGGACAGGCTGCTAGGATTAAAAGTACTTCTTGGGAGCCAGAGCTGAGGTGTAGGACTGTGAGAAGACAGGCAGCTGGGGTGGTGAACAGCCTCTCAACCTTGGGTGGAGGTGGGTTTGCTCACCACGTTCAAGCTGGCCCATTCCAAGGGAGTTTCATTGTAACTGCTTGTTGGGAGAAAGTTGCACAGCCTCTCCTCTGTGGACAGCCCAACCATCTCACTGAGTGCATCCCAGTCCTCACAGCATGGGGTGGCTGCAGCACAGCTCAAGAGGGACCTTCCCCTTGGTCAGCTGGGCATTTGTTCTGTCTCTTCTTCTCCATTCCCCTATCATGCCTCCCTTGTGCTGCATGAGGCTTCTGGCAGAGGGGACAGCACTCACCTGTCCGCTGTCTACTGCCTCCCAGCTGTTCTCAGCAGCTGGGTGTCTTCTGCACAACCCAAAGTGCTGGGTGTGTGGTTACCTTAGAAACTGCTTTCTCTGTTCTCCCTACCACTGTGCACAAGTTAAGTAATGGGTAGCAGGAGGCATGCATGCTTCTGCCTCTGACTGAAGAAAAGATCCAGCTCTCTGCAGTGGTCCCATCCCTCCCTGCAAAGGGGCTCCTGCCCTTACTGGCCGTGTGGAGGAACCTGATTTTCTGAGATGGCTTGGCCAAGGTGACAATGTGGAGTGAGAGGATAGGCCAAGAGTCTTTGAGTTGATCACTGTTGTTCCTAAGGTAAGTATTTCCAGACTGAGGCAGGTATTTTTCATTAAGTTTGGGTTAACTGAATAAATAAATACACTACGCTGTATGCTTGCTTTGTGGGTGTTGTGTTCTCCCCTCCCCCACCCCCTTGAGCAGATTTCTGCTTCACCATCTTAGCTACTGTGTGGCTTCAATTACACCGAGTTTGTGTGGCTCAGCGTGCAGGAAAGGCTCCGGATCATTACTGTGAAATGTGTTTGATCTTCTTTCGACTTCCCATTTGAAATGGAAATCGCTGCTCTTGTCAGTTCGTCAGGTCCCCAAGTAATCGTCCCACCAGTTCCTTTAGCAGCCTCCCTCCCCCTCCGCCACTCGGGAGAGCTAATGACCAGCCCACAGTACCTCAGCAAGAAGCTTTTTTTTTCCTTTCTCTCAGTGTCATTTTGTTAATTTCTTGTCCTTTCCATCAGCAGCAAGCTCGCTCCTGTTTTCAGCGATCCCCTCTTTTGCCCTGCTTCTACCCCTCAGAGCTTATTTAGCTTTAGTATCCCTCAGTATCCTCAGAGCAGAAACACCATTTCCATTTTGTAAGTCGTGATTCCTCCTCAGGGCTGAATGAAGAAGTAAGAGATTGCCTCCCCCATCCTTTCAGGGCTTTCCTTCCCTTGTATGACTGGTATAAGATGGATCCTTTTGCCTTTCCACCTCCTAACCAGAAACTAGCACCTAGGCGCCTAAACAGTTGTGTTCCTCTAGCTCTGGAGCACTAAGAAGATGTGTTTTGGTGTTAATCTCTCCCCACAGGCAACCTTTTCAGAACAGGCTTCCTGGCACAGCTACCAGCAAGGAAAGAGCAGAGAACATTTTAGGGAGCAGGGAAAAAGAACTCAATTTCTCCCATTAACAGTTTTAATGAAATGGAGTTGTCAAAGCACTTGATAACCTCTAATGCATAAAGTACCGTTGGTTTCTCAGTTTCTGCAGGGCTCCCCACTCCTGCATCCCTCTGGTGTCCATCTGTGGCTCACACAGCACAGGTTCAACCTGTCCCTAGCTCCACAACAGATTCCTGTGCAGGGTTTCCTCAGGCTCCACATCAGCATGGGGAAGCAGCAAAAGCACTGCCTGGGAGTAGAGAGATGCTGGCTGTTCCAATCCATCACCTCACAGAACATTATTAAGGCTGCTCATGCACAGTCTTATCTGAAACATGGAAGAAAAATGAGCTGCAGGGAAGGGAGATGGGAGAGGTTAAAAAAAAATCTCTCTCCCTGGATTTTTTTTGGCACTGAGGCAAGGTAACAGATGGGCAGCCAGCATCCCAGGGTCCTGGCAGGATAAGTTGTCCCATGCTGCATCCCCAGCACTTACTTACAGCCAGGTAGGGTCAGGTCCCCCAAAACCCTCAGGGGCTTGAACAGCAGGCTGCTGCTTCATTTAAATGTGCTATGACTGATGCATCCTTCCTGCTGTGAGGTCCTGGTTGCATGTGGCATCCTCCTTGTCTCGCTCCCTTTTCTCTCAGGACTGCCCTCTTTCTCCTGGGAGAGGAGAACCAGTGTCTGACAGTGACACAGAACATGGGGAACTTGAGTTAGAGTGTTCTCTGAGAAGCACCAGGCATAGTGAGGTTCACAACATCTCATGTCTTGCTCAGGTTCTAGGCTTTATTTCAGGTCTTTATTTCCCCACCCAAGGAGCCATGAAGCCACAGGGCACCTTCTTCAGCTTCAGGCTCTGGCTGACTTGTCACTCATGTTCCTGCAGGGTCTGACTGTTCCTCAATCCACCTCTGCTCAGCATAGTGATGTCTTCTCCCCAGCAGTCTATGATCTCTGCCAGGGGACTGCCTGTAACTACTCGCAGCCATGAGTGTGTATTTGACTTCAGCCTTCCTAGAACGCAAATCTCTCATTTAGGGTTATTCATTCATTTGCTCATTCATTCACATAACCAGGCAGAAGGAGACCTCAGGTAGGTGAGGGGGGATCTGAATATTTTCCCCCATACAGTGTACTTTTACAAACATTTTTGTGTTCAGTCGGAGAGCAAAGGTGTGATCCAGACATGTGTGTGTTTACCTGCCTTAAGTACAGGCAAGACTCTTCACGCTGCAGTGCACACAGTGCTGCTTTGTGTGCAAGATGCTTTCCTACCTAGGATGAACAGCTTTTCTAGTTCTCTGGTGGAGCTGGGCTATTGAACACTAGGCTTCACCAGCCATTTCTTGCAAACAAATAGTTTTATTTTTGAAAGAATAGAGTAATTTGACTTCTTTCTTCTTTACACACTTTTTTTTGGTGGCTTGCCCCAGAGCAGAGGGTTTCTCCTCTAATGACAGTGTGGAGGTGCAGGCTCTTTCCTCTCTAGCATGCCCACTGCAGAATGGGGATAAGTACCCAGAAAGCTGAGCCCCAGCACATGGGTCTCTGTGCCTGTCTGAGACATCACAAGCCAGTGAACACATCGTTCCCTGTGCTTGCTTTATCACATTTCTCAGCTGATTTCACAGGAGCCTGCTGTGGGCTGCACCAGTCCAACCAAGAACTGATAATTGATGCAGTAATCCTCTGGATTCCCTCATTAGCAACTGCTAATGGCTGTCGTGTTAGCGATGAGCACTGTGAGAAGGACCAACTCAATTAAGCCTCTAATAAACCCACTGTAAACAGCAATAACCACCGAGTTCAAAGGCAGGATTAAGGAAACTCTTTGCAATCTCTTGTGACAATGGACGGGTCGAAGGACTTGCTCTGATTAATTTACTGCCATGGACTGAATGACTTTCTTGGAAAACCTTTGCACTGGCCAGCTGGTGGGAAGCCTGAGTAGGTCACAGAAGGAAAGAGGCAAGCGGGGTTGTTATTCCCACACAGGCTTTGTGTGCTCCTGTCTTATCTCCAAGAGAAGCAGCAATTCAGGATCAGGCTCTAATGTACCCGATGCCCCACACTTTCAGGCCCAAGTCCAGTGCCTCTATCTTACCCACCTCAACATCCCCACAGCACCTCCATCAGCCCTGTCCCTACTGTTCCCTCCTTCCCAAGGCTTCATCTTCCTTTGCCCAGTACCACCAGGCTCAGCAATGGCTGGCTGCTCCCTTGTTTCAGCCAGGCAGTCACAGATAGTGGATAGCAAAGGTGACTCTCTGAATTATTCAAGAGCACATCACCATTTCCTTGCACACTTAATTTGAAGTGATGTGGCAGGTGATTACAACAGATAATTTGTGACCTGTCTTTCATCCAGAAATACTTCTCAGTGAGCAAGGCTGGATAGAATTGTTTAATTGAAAACTTCTTTATTTAGATGGTTGCATTATTTCTTTGCTGTTTTGCTGTTCCCTGGATGAAAATTGAATTAAGTCTGTGAAATTCCTTTTGTGAGAGTGTGAAAAAAGAAAACTGCAATATGGAAAACACTTCATTTCAGAAAATTCCAGAATTACATTAAATTTTGGTTGGAGAGTCTTCTAAACTTCTTTTTTCACATTATTTTATGATGTGAAGGATACATCTGGTGACATCATCATAGGACATAAAAAAAGCTATAAAAGGTAACACTAGACTGGAAAATGAAATATGAGAATTGAAAACATAATTTTAAAATGTTTAAATAATTGAAACATTATTGAGTTCTATTTCTTGAGAAAAGCTGGCATATCCATTTAAATTTCTAATTGTAATTAATTCCATTCAGCATTTGAACTGCTTAGGCTGGACAGGTAGGTCACTTAATAGGTTTTTGTCCTCTCGTTGGATGTCTGTAATATCTGAAATCAAGTTTCTCATGCAAGTCCTGGCTACAGAGAGCCTGAAATCTCTCTTCTCATATATCTGTAGAACTCATTTAAACATTGCTGCTTTTGCAAACACATGCACTTTTCCTAGGAAACCGGTGAAAATTACCATAGACAGGGTACTAACATAAAATTATTTTGTAATTACTTTGAAGTTACTGATTCCAGTTGACTATTTTATTTCTTGTCTTCTTTTTTTTTTTCATTCTTCCTTTAGCTTTACAACCTGCTGGTTCTATACCTTTCAGACTTTGTAACACCTTGCAGATACACCTTGCATGAAACAAGAGCCAGACCTTAGCCCAACATGAAGTGAGCTCAGTGCCACATGCTCCCAGCTTATGCATGGGCAATCTGCTGGCTCACAACCATTCTGGCAGAAGCAGAAGGTTAGATCTGAAAATGCAAGTGTTTAACAGTAGGGTTTGCCCAACCATGCCCAAGAGTGAATCAGACAGGAGCAATAAAGATGAATAGATGGGCTTGATCTGCAGTCAATCCCAAATGCTTCTGAATCAATTGGGCACTATTCTATGCCAGCCCAGGGATCACAGAGGCTATGATAAACAGGGCATAGAAATTTGTCATCATGCAGCTCTCTTTACAATCATGGAGGAGAACTTATGAATGGTGGTAGAAATAGCTGTTAGCTCATGGTAATCCTGCTTTGCATAGGATTTCAAAGCAATGGCTCTCTGGCACCTCTCTTGAGATCTCAGGAGAAGAAACTATCTGCAACTCCATCTCACTCAGCTCAGGAATAACAGTAGCCTTTTATTCTCTGCCAGGACTACCCCAAATAGAGCTTTTAACCTTCTTGTTAATGCATTTAAATCTTAAAAGGCTCCATAAGAAGCAGTGTAAATTTTTCATAAAAATACTGGTCCTGCACATAGCTAAAGCAAAACAGGGAATGAGCAAAAAAGGAAGACTGTAAGAAAAGCAAACTGGTCTAAACCCACCACCAGGCACATGGCTCCACTTGCCACAGAACTTAAGGATAGGTGTAATTCTCCTCAATTTGTGGGAAGCTCTCTCTTTGACAAACATGCCTTCATGCTCTTCCCCCCCCCTTTTCCTAACACAGAGAGAGAGCTTCTGTCTTCACTCAGTCATTCTGAGTGAAAGTTTCTTAAAACTGTCATTGGGTTATATTCCAGATTCTGGGGGACCCCTTCATCAGAGGAATCCCTGGAGATGTAGCCCCTCTTTGGTGAAAATGGGAGTTGATGAAACTGCACATCCACATTCTTTTATTTTCTGTCAAATTAAACTGAATTTATGAGTATTGTGATTTGTGTGTGCCTCACTGGGAATTCAGACCTTAGCCTGCGTGCTTGCCATCCTTGACCTTGGAGATCCCAAGTGTCTAGGCACCAGTTGAACTAATTTCTCCAAATCTGTTTGATTTTTGTGCTCTTAATATATATGTGGCTGTTAGACATGTGCAAATACCCTACATACAAAACATGGAAGGGAAGGGTGCAGCTCTATGGGAAGTCCTCCTTGGGTTGGGAAAACTCATCCTACTGTGTCCACTCATGAATGACAGTTTGGATACTGCACAAATGTACCATAAATCAGGACTGAATGGATCTTGGGGCCAGGAAGGTCAAGGGCAAAGCATGGGGAGACACCTCTTTCTGAAATCACACCCTTGGAGCACATGTCGCTAGGGGCAACTCTGAATAACTCTGAGCAGTAACCTTGCATATGGGTGCCTGTCACCACCTCCAGTTTCTGTCTTGTCTTTTTTCCCTTTCCCATCCCCTCACTTTCTGCACCTTTTTGTTCTCTTAATTCTTGCTTATGAAGAACACCACAGCATTCATATGTAAATTGCACCCAGAGCTGCAAGGGGGAGTCTGTCTGTAGGAGAACTACATGCCGTCCTCCTCCTGTTGCATTTTCCACTCCCCAGTGGGTTTTTCTTGCCATCTCTGGGAAAGGAGGCAAGGAAAGCATGATTGGAATGGCAAGATCCCATGAGTGGCCTCCTTTTGCAGCTTTTTCGCACCTCTGCCTCCATGGTCCCTGTTCCTGCAGTTAGCAATTAATGCTGTGATCTCTCTTTGTGTCCACAGTGAGCTGAGTGGTTGGTGCTGCAGCTATGACCTGCACTAGGGTCACACCAGGTAGCAGTCTGTAACAGCTCTGAGCTGCAAGGCTGTCCCATTCCTTTGACACAAATGCGATGACTGTCATAGCACTGTTCTTTGTATGTTGTTTGTCAGGTGGAAAAGTCACATACAGACACATATATTTATTCCCCCTCAACCCAAGAAAGGGATTTTCAGGAGAAGTCTCCCCCGGGGGACTGGAAACCGAATTTCTTCATGTGTAGGCAGCGTGCTGGCAGGTTTTTGTCACTTTCATTCACTCCCTAGATAGGTTACCCGGGGGCTGAGACCTACAGCTCCTCTCCTCCCCATCGTCTCTTAGTCAGATAATCGGCTCCAAAACTCAAATATTTCTGTCCTGCAAGTGAATGGAGTAAAGCCGTGTAGTCTAGCCTGAAAAAGGAGTGAATATCTACCTGGACAGCTTTCCTATTTGGCTGGGTACTGATGCATACATTCTCACCACACTCCATAGTCCTGATTTAGCTGATACAGCCATGGCAACCCAGCTGTCTGAGACCTGAGCTGTATTTTCTCCCAGGCTGTGTATGACGTCTCTCCTCTGCTCTCCTCCCCCCACATCTCCCCCCACTCCCAATCCCTTTTAAGGAGCAAGCTCTGAATTTGGCACAGGTTCAGGAAGGTTCCACACCAGCTACTTGCCCTCCCAGGCAGTGCTGCCAGGATGTCTGGGCTGAAATATCAGTGCAGCTGCTTGGAGACACTCACCTTTTTGAGAGCAAGGGATGGCTGTACAATATGGATGGTGCAGTGCTCCATGAGGACACTAAGCTTCTCCCACGGCTCTCTAAACAAGCACTATCCCATGCTGGAGCATTACATGGGTAAGTAGCACAGCAGCACCTACAAATCCAAGGCAGACCCACAGTGACAGAGTGGGAAACACCTCCTGGGCTCAGAGACAGAGGACTGGCGTGGGTAGCCCCTTATTAGACAGCAGCTTGGTGTCAGACATTTACATATCCTGATCCTGTGTCCAGCTCCATGCCACCTAAAGGTCAGTGCTGTTTGTGCCCCATGTAGTTTAACAACTTCTTTATAAAACCAAACACACTTCTCTATTACATCCCAGTAAATAGGGCTGCAGCAGGAAAAGATGTGGGGACTCCATGACTAGGGGTCTGGGGATTCCACATCTAGGATGTGTCTTTCTCGTGTCCATTTGCCTGCTGTTGTCACCTTGCCTTTTTAATGCTACTTAATTTTTGCACCATCCCATATTGATACTATGCAGAGATCCTGGAGGAAATGGTTTGGCATTGAGAAAAAGTTAAAGAGTTAGTACCAGAAATGTGTTGAAAAGCATTTTTGGTTGGTGGCACAAACATGTTTTTGTAGAAATGGAAAGACTAGCAACATAACATTTCAGGCCACACCTGTTGAAGAATGTAGACTTCACCCATGAGCACAGGGGAGCTCACATGAATTCATGGGTCACATAGATGGATTGGCAGCAAAAAGCACTATAACCTTACTTGTTGCTGTCACAAACTCACTCATCCTGGTATTGGTAGCATTAGGAAGTTTGATGTTGAATATTAGTAGCCATTTAGACTTTCATAATTGAAACTACTGGCCACTGGCACATCTGATGGTGGGCCCTGGTCCATAGTGTCTTCAAGTCAAGGGAGAATTTCCTATTCTGTTTAGCTGGCTGTGTCTCAGAGGTATGTTGCTGGAAAGACAACAACATTGTCCTCTGGACCATCTGTGCTTTGGCTACCAAGGTGGCTAACTCCAGCTTGCACTCTCCATAGGACCAGAAGAGGTCCCAATGAGCCACTATCTTGCTATGAACCTGGCTTGACAGACAATGAAGCCTTTGCTGCAGGATGATGGATGATGCAATAGGAATAGTGAGGAAAGCAGCAGGAAAGGCAGGGGGACAGGGGAAAAAAGGATTTTATCCTGCAGTGGGGCTGAGATCAGCTCATGGATGGGGGGATACAATGCAGAAAAGCCCTTTTGACTCACTGGTACATCTGAGATGGGTGAACAGGAAGGAGCATCTTCTCAAAGGATATTTCCCTGCATCAGGGCTGAGCACAGCCAGCATGGTTAGGTGCAGAGATAAGGCAGTGCTGCTCTGGTTACACTGAGAGCAAGGGATGGGAGAAGGCTTACAGGCACATGTGGTTCCGAGCACTGTCAGGTGTATGAAATGCCCATCCATTAGGAAAGCAGCTTTATGCTTTTGATGTCAGCTGCTGATTTACAGTGATTTATATCAACAGCTACAACCTGTATTTACATAATACTCCTCACAGGACTGTCAGGGCTCAATACAGGAAGGAAAAAAATGGTCTTAGGCTAAGATCATTAGCCCTGAAACCTGGGAGACACAGGTTCTTCCCAGGACTCTGCCAAAGCCTCCCTGTATCCATTTTGAAAGGCTGCTTTACACTTAGTCCTTCATGCGTGAGTTTCTGCAGCTCTGAAATGGGGACAGTAGTGCTTGTCATCTTTACACAAAGGGGTGGGTGATGGAAAACTTAACAAGATGTTCTAAAAAAAAAAAAGTCTTTTAAGATCTTGCAATAGAAAATGCATGTATCCTAGCAGTAACATCCCTGGGGTGAAAGAGCACACTAAAATCTTTAGTAATCCTGGCTTTCTCAGGGCCTGTCTCCAATCAAGAGACATGCTGTCGCAGACTGGATTACATAGAAGTGCCCAGGCATTCCTTCAGTTGTTGCTGTTTGTGTGCAAGCAAGTAAAAAAAGACACGATGGGGTCACAACCCCAACAATAAAGATAGGGCTGTCAGGGATCCCATATAGCTCTGATTTCTGCACAGAAGTTGATTTGCATTCCTATCAGCCTCCTTCTGTCTGATGCATATGAATTTACCTGCTTCTGTCAGAATATGGTGCCTAAAAGGCTCTGCTGTGCCATGTGGGACCCCTTCCAACAAACCCAGTCCCTTTGTAAGGTGCCAAAGAATGGGAAAAGGATTGGGTGGCTCATGGGGAGTGAAAGTTGCTGTTGTCTGGAAAGGTACTATGTGAGGCTGTATGTATGTCCATTTATCTCTGAAACTTTCCCCTGGGATTGCTTTCTGTCTCAATCCATATTTATTTGGTCTTAGTTATGAATCAGGCTCGTCTTCATTTTTCAGTTCATTTGAACTTTCTTGACACTTTCTCTGTTGTGGCTTCAGAATTCCTACTATAGTCTAGGCTTTATTTTTTTGCCTTTGTTTTTTTTTTTACTCTCACTGAATAAACCAACTAGGTTGGAACAATAAACATGATTTAGTGAAGCATAACTAGTAGGAGATATTATTTCTTTCTCAAGATGGTCACAGTTGGATTCGCCTTGTATGAACAGGGAAAATGAGTTGTTTCCTCTACTATGCCAGGTCCAGAGAGGAATCTTCTAATTTCAGGATGACAGAGAAAAACCATGGTCATTAAGAACATATTTGTCCATCTCAGCAAATCTCCCTTTATCTTTATGTCCAGATTCTTCCAGACCAGAAGAAATTACTTGTCTGAACCAGTTCTCTTAACTATTCCCTTTGTGCTGTTCTGGAAGAAGCATCTGAAGTTTAAGCTACCTGACGGCATTCCAGCCTGTTCCAGCTTTTACACTGGATGGATGGTTAGTGTCCCCAGCCAACAGAGGAGAGGCTGCTGACTGCTGAGCATAAGCAGATACATGAGTTTTGGCTCACAGTGGACTCTGGTGAAGATACAAGAGTGTATGGGGCTGTGTTATGACATTATTAGGTAATGGTCTTCTGGAGTGCAGATCTGTCCCAGGCACGGGACTATGTAGTGGCTCAAAGCACTATACTGGCACATTATCAACAGAAATGCTAAACAGATAAAAGGCCTTTTTTGTCTATATGTCTTGAAGTTCACCACAAGTAGGAAAATACTGATTTGTTATGACAACTGTAATTTCTAAATTAATTGAAGAGAGATACCATTCTGCCTCAAACTGTTCTGTTTGCATAAGAATGAGGAGTTCACCTTAAACAGGAACAAAGAGATCCTTATACATAGTGAACTGTGAAAAAAACATATTAGCTGAAGATGGGAGAGCTGAACATCCACTGACAGGACAAAATTAGCTAGTCTGGATCATAGCTGTTATAGAAACAACAGAGAGAAATGGAAACAGAGCTTTCAAGAAAATATGGAGGGAGTAAACTCTTTGAAAGGGCTGACAATAGCAAGACTAGGGGAAATGGATCCAAGTTGAAGGAGGGAAGATTTAGGTTGGATGTTAGGGGGAAGTTCTTTACTAGGAGGTCCTGGAACAGGCTGCCGAGGGCGGTTGTGGATGCCCCGTCCTTGGAGGTGTTCAAGGCCAGGTTGGACGGGGCCCTGGGCAACCTGATCTAGTAAATGTGTTTGTTAGGTGGCCCTGCTAGACAGGGGGGTTGGAGTTACATGATCCTTGAGGTCCCTTCCAACCCGGGTCATTCTGTGATTCTGTGTGATTCTGTGATATGGATTTTTCTCAGGAAAATATACTTGTAAAGTACATTTTGCTGCATTTCACTTGATTGATAAATGACTTTATAAAACATGCATCAGTATATGCCATTGTTCTGTCCAGTTCCTGGTGCAGCTATAATGTACATGTGGTAATTTGCAGAATGTTTTAACATCATTTGGTGAAGATGCTCCCATCTTCAGTTTCTCACATAGGTCTGTTTATGCACCCTGAAATGTTTGCAGGTTTCACAGTATCATCTTTGACATGTTGCCTACTGTAGCTAGCCATAGGCATCTGATTTGGCAAATCTTACAAAGGGGTGTTGTATGTACACCCATCTAAGCTATAGCAACTCCTAGGTGATAGCAAGAGATATCAGTAGTTGCAGCCCCTGATTCCTGTGGAGCAGCAACACAACTTGGAAACATCAGTGGGTGTAGGTGCTCATCCTGCAGCCAGGCTTGAGTCCTTGGCCCCTAGTAAATCCCCCAGCCAGCACAGTTCTGAGCCAGCTTTTCTAACCCAACCCAACCTATACGCTGCAGCCTCCCTCAGTAACACTTTCCTTGGGCGATGCCTCAAATATGGTATTACAGGAGGTCCATAGCAGACAGAAGGTGTTTCAGAGGGACCCAAATTCAGGGCTGTAGCCAGCCACTTTAGCAGACCAAAGTGACAGCAAGTAGCAGGGCTGAGGATTTGTTGCAGCTTTTCATGCAGCTCTTCCCACAGTTTCCTTTCTCTGTGCACACATGCATATACACACGGCCTCTCGCTTCTAGTTGAAACTCTGATAAAACTATTCCTGGCTGCCAAACAGGCAAATTTCATAGAGATGAGGGAAGAAAAAAACCAGAACCCTTATATTCTTTTTGTGGTGAATGTTTGCTCAGCTCTTGTTCTGACTATGACTAAGAATATTTCATACTCAAATAATCCATCACACTTAATGGTGTTAACTTTTCAATGCCAACTGTACAACCCACAGAATATACAAAACCCCCTTCAGGGATTCTTCATCATCATAGCAACAACTATAGGAGATATTTGTCCTCCTGGTGAAAGGCATTTAAGCCATGTGGTCATCTATAGCCCTTACCAGTCTTTTGCAGGTTGTGAAAGATAAAACTGACTTAAAGGGTGAGACAAATCCTGTTTCTTCCTTTTTGCTGTTCTTGGGATTCCTATGTGGAAATAGGGTAAGTGGGGGTATCAACCACTTCAGAGAGGTGGAAGTTATACAGGGAAGCAGTAGGTGATCCTTCAGCCTATGTCTTTCAGAAGCCATCTTACTCCAGAGGCTGTTCATTGCTGCAGTGTGCTACAGCCTCATGCCCTGAGCTGGGGGTAACGACTGTCCCTGAGGCTGTGCTTGGCACTGGGAGGCTGCTCTGAGCACTGGGCTATGTGAACTGCTTGGCTGCCACGGTGTGCTTTGCCCTGCAGAGATGCCCACAGCACTCTCCTCCAGCTGGCATGGAAAGCAGAGAAGGGAGGAAGGGTGCTCGCTGGATGTGCAGTGGCTGGAGAAACAGCTCCTGGTGGCTACCTGTTGTTCATCCCAAGCCCTCTCATCTGCTGCTGTCACTGTGTGCTTGCTCACTGCCACACCTGGTCCTGGGCAGGGGGAACACATCTTGGGTTACAGGAATTATTGGGCTGGTATTAGGCTGTGTTATTTCAGCAGAGCTTTGTTAAGTAGAGCCAATGATGCTACTCTGCTGGAGGGGTTGGAGTTTCTTTGTTTCTCTGAGCAGTACCCAGAAAAGCATGGCCTTCAGGTGCCTACAGAAGTACCTGTGCATTCACTCCACTCTTAGGGCATGCAGAGTTGTGTGGGTGAGAGGGTGGTACTGCCTTGTGGAAGTGGCAATACTTGGACATGAGAAATTAGGGGAGTGTGTTAGAAGTTAGCAGATGGATGTGCCATGCCCTGGTTATGCTGGTAACAAAAGCCAAATTCACCCAGTTTAAAGACCTAAAGAGGGAAACTGTTTGGCTGAAAGGAGTTTCAAGATTTTCTTAAGTGCAAATGCTCCTGGGATATGCAACTGGGTGAGACAAATCCTCTGCCAATGGCAGTGATTCATCTAGCAGATCTTATATGCAGGAAACTCAGATATTTCCTGAGTGTCAAAACCTTGCTGTGCCTTTACTACAAATTGGAGTGCAACTCCTGAATCCACAGCTTCAAAAAAGGCCATTTCACTAGCACAACCTCCCTCAAATACTGACTTCGAGATTGACCCTAAATAGATTTAAATAAATACCTGGGATTAAAACAACCCTGGGGAAGGCTAGCTGCTTGAGTAAGCAGGCACCTAACACCTGCCTGAATTATTACTACCATGGGTCACCACTGCCATTTTCCTTGTGAACCGAGTCCAGTTTCCCTCACAGCTGAGGCAGGGCTAGGAAGATAAGTATGGGACCAAACTGCACAGAGAGCTGATCCCTCATCCAGATGCTGCCTCATTGCTATCAGATCACTCTGACATCTACAGGAAGGTTTCAGCTGCTTTAAATGCGGCTCTCCTGAACAGAGAGGATTGTGATCAGACCTGTGAGACTTGCTCAGAAAAGAATCACACCAAGCAAACTCTTGTGTCCTTTGAGAACATTATGGACCCTGATTTAAAAGTGTTCTGCGACTCTCACATATAAATCTGTCTGTGATGCCCATGGGTGCGGTTTATCCATAGGCTCTAGTTTGATTCTTGCTGTGAGAAGTATCTTCAAGCCTGACTTGTCAGCAGATGCCCAGCTGAAGGTGAGATGGGTCATTCAGGCCACCAAGGCTGCAGTCAGACCCTGAAGGGAAATAAGTTTTGTCTTGGTGCTGAGTTGGTGGCTCAGCATTGGACATACAGGGAGCAAATCCTTTAATCATATTCTAAACATATATAGACTCCTGAAATTTTCTGTAAATCATGCTCATATGTCAGGTTTTCTTCTTGTGTTGCTGAATACTTACGGTCAACCTGGGCTTTCAGATTGCTAGCTGGGTGTTTACTGCAAGCACTGGGAACAGCAGAAGCCAAACTATCCTAATTGTTAAAAGCAAATCATGAGGTAAAAAGTATGGACACTGCTGTGAATTCTTACTCAGATGAGTATCATTTAAGAGCACTAACAATTAAACTGTAACAAGTTTAAGATGTTCTTTCAGTCTTAGAGTAAAAAGGGAGATGTATTTCAGTAGCCCTTTCTGTAGAAGGCATGTTAAGGTCTGATTCTTTACCTCAGTAAAGGTAAAGGTGCAAGTAAAGACATCTTCAGGATCCTGTTGTGTTAAACATTTTTCTGATCCTGTATAAAAGATGACCCTTTTTGCCCTCTTGCCTCCTCAGGCTGAGTATAAAAACTGCCAGCTCAGGTGCCCACTGCAGGGGAGGAGGAAGAATCATGGGACAGGAACAAGAACAGCCGATACAAATTACCTGTCAAATTGGAGCAAATGCTCCCAGAAATGTCACCTATTAAAAGATCAAGTAATAAGTTCCTGCTGCAGCCCAAATAGTTCAACTAAAAAAAAAAAAAAGAAAATAAAATGCTGGTAGTCCTCAGGCCCAAGCTTTTTGTGAGCTTTGCAATCTGAAGTCTGTCAGTTTTGTACTTAGTATAATTGATGAGGCTCTGGGTAATATTTATTACAAAAAGCCTGCTGGATCCCTTTGAAAACCTGGACCTTTAAGAGCTGAGAACTCCTTCCCCTTGCCAGATCTAAGACAACAACCATAGCAGAGAGCAATAGAGACTGCTGGTGCCAGGGACAGGGGGGTGCTTAGCTGATTCTTCACCTGCTGCTTTCATATAAGTTAATTTGAACAATATAGTAAGATTCCTAGTGCACTGGAGCCTGAAAGAGTGTATGGTTTTGATGAGGGCATATTTAACACTATGTAGGTTATTCCTACAGTTTCCAAGATAAACATCCCTCAGCTGCAGAAACTGTAATATAAGTATGGTTTGATTTCATCCTAATGGATAAATTTAATTTTCCTTGAGTGACTCCTGATCACTTTTCAAAGTCATGTGTGTAATCACTGTGAAACCTACAATTTTCATGATTAAAAATATTGGCTATTTTAAGGTTGATGGAATCTTCCTGTCACATATTTCTTGTTTTCCCAGTTAATTACTGATGCCACCAGCTGCCAGTGTGGAAGGTCTGTACTTTCCTGGCATGTGAAATGATCTTAATGGTAAAAAGTTATTTTAGCAATGGAAAAAGCCTGTCAAGGAAATACTAACTGATAGAACAAACATCAGTAATTAATAGTTTCTTAAATCTAATGCTAGTGAGACCAAATCCTAAATTGCAGGCTTTAGTGTCCAAATGAGACATCAGTCCAGCAGGTTGATAGGATTGTATCTATATGTGCATCTCCTGATTCTAGCTATAGTTGAGTCCTTTAAATTTCTGGTCTTTGGCTTCCTGCCTCAGGGTAGCTGCTGCCATGGCTAAGAATGAATCATGTATGGTTGAATGTGTTCTATCCACAATAGCCAGGCATGAGAAAATCAGATTTTCCTGGTCAAACCCCTCAAAGAGTCTTCTCAAATTAGTACAGTTAGCATCAGGACCCATCAGTAAGATGTTGAGAGTGACGTGTTAAGGACAAACATATCCTAGCAGAAAGCAGCAAATTCAGGTGGTCATGCAATCCAAGACAACATCTCGACAAAGGTTTTACACTTTGGTTGGGGAGATCACCCCAGCTGGGTTGTGAAAGCACTCTCTATCACTTGTCTGGTAAGTAGAAAATTTTCTGCCTACCCATATCATACTTGACAAAGATCCCAGCTGTGGTGGTTAATGGCCTTCAGTTGCTGATGGAAGAGGGCTTGCTGTTGGGGTTAAACTGTCACCCACATAGCCTAGTTTAAAATTAGCAAGGATGTCTCTGTATATGTGGCAGCTGCACCTGTATGCTGCAGATGTGACTTTAATCAGGAAAAGGTTGGAGGGAGATGTAATTTTTTTCTTCTGTGGAGTAGGAAGGTAAGATGAATAGTCATTTGAACACAGTTGAAGCTTTCTGTGTGGGCAAATTGCTGATGGTATTTATTGCAAGACATTTCACCTGAGGGAGGAGTAAGACAACAGAGACTCTTCCATCTCCCTCCAAGCACCATGCAGGGGTAACACTGCCAGCTGATAAACACTTCTATACAACTAGATTTATATCCTCTCTGACATATATCCTTTATTAGAGCAGCATTTGTGTAGACTTTTACAGACCCATTAATTTCTATGTGAACTGAGAGCTGGTGAATTACAGACAGGGTCAATGCCAGTGGCTCTGGTCTTATTTAACAGTAGACCTACCAAGTCACCTAAACAAGATGAGCTTTGACATAAACCTACCATGACAAAAAAATTCTGTCTACTCAGCACTATATGCAGGAGACACACACTGATGCTTTGTTGCTTGTGCTTTGTTGGATGGATGACACGGGACTTTCCCAGGAGGATAGTCACCACATGAATTAGTGATGTGTGGTATGGACAACAGGTGGCCTTCAGCACTTCACTGCTTTCACCAAAGCTTTTATCCTAGCACTTCGACAAGCTGCTGCACTGGTAGTAGACTTTGCTCTTGAGATTAACACCAAACTACCTCACTTGTAATGTCTGAGTTCGTTTATTCTCAAGTTAACACTCAAGGAGGGAGCACTAGTCCTGTAAATGTGCCTTGATTGCATTGGACTGGCTCATTCTGGAGAGCAGCATGAGTTAGAAGGGGTCATCTGATGCCATCCTGTGGATGAGAACAGGGTTTGTAATCCTTGCCAGGGAAGACAATTTTGACTTGTCATCTGGAGAGAAGTAATTGTTTGCCACTGCTTTCCCCTCCAGATCCTCTCCAAAGCAGGAACAAATAATTTGTTCTCCTTCTCTGTTGTGATGTTTCTGTTGGGGCAGCATAAAAGGGAAATAACAGGGTATATGGAGCCAGGAGGCAACAGAGTATCTATGCTGTGCCAGACAAACCAACCCAGTGCAATGTATTTGGGGAGGGCTAGAGCCAAGAGCCTCTTATTCACAGTGGCTGTGATGCATTGTGCCTCTGAAGGTTTGTACAAAACTTCCCCTTCCTCAGATCAGCCGTCTTCTGTGAATGACATAAAACTCACAAAGCTCTCTGCATTCCCTGTGTATATTTCTTGGGGAATATAGTTCTTGCTGGAATCACTAAGCCTCAAAGGAGGCTGAATGCAGTGTAGAGAACAAGGTCATGGCCCTTATGTTCCCCCTTCCCTGACATTCTCAATTGACTGAAATAGTAGAGCTTGATGCTAATAAATCACAATCAGCCATGCACTTCTGAATAATCTTTTGTTCCCCTAAATTATCTCTTCCATCTACTATTGGTGATTACATACAATTAATGCTGAGGAAGGAAAGGTTTGGGATTCATGGCCTGTAGAAACACAGGCTCTTGCTATGCAAAGCTTCCCCTGTGTCTGAGAGAACTCTGCCTTAAGTAATTGTTGCCCTCATTTTAGGATTACTGCTAGAATAAGTTGCCTGATGCATGGCAGAGGGGGCTGGAGCCATGAGGTCTTTGCTTTCGCCTGACTGAACTGATAACATCTTACACAGGCAAACTGTGCACTAATCCCAGAGCGGCTGGAAGTCTCTCCAGGAAGGACATGGCCTGCCACTCCTGTATAATGGAGATGAAGCATTTAGACATACACAGGCTTACATAATTTCCCTGACTGAGTGACTTCCTCTTCGATAACATACACGTCAAATGTACCTTAAACTGCTGTCCTGTTTCGCTGAAAGCCTGGGCAAAGCTGTGCACACTGGAAATAATGATCCCTTGATAAATGAGGGAACTTAACTTCCCAGGCAGGGAGTAAATGGTGCACATGACATTTTTGTGAAAGCCACAGAGAAAGAATTTCATAAGCTTTACTGATATCCCTAATACTGTGGCTTTGGTTACAGTGTGGTCTTCAGGTGGGGAAAGAGGATGTTTTGGAGGGAATAATTTCTGCCCTGCTAACTTGGAAAGGAGGAGAACATGTGTGTCTAGGGAGTGGGAAGCAGCTGTACCCGCTGAGCCACAGCATGACAGCAATCTCTCTGTCCCCTTCTGTGAATATCTGCTGGTTTCAGTCAAAGTGCTCATTACACTTAAAAGATGGCTTTTCAATCTGTTGGTGTATTAGTTTAGGGAAACATTAACTGTTGTGATGAACATCTGTCCAAATGACACACAGGCAGAGATGCTACAGTTTCCTACACAGTATCTGTGTAGAAGTGGTCGTGCTTTATCCTAAGGGAGTTGTATTTATGAGCCAGTAATGAGCCCATAGCTCTCATGAGTTCAAGTTGTAGAACATGTTACCATTTGTTGAGCTTCCTTGGGGAAAGGGCAGCTGTCACTAGCTTCCTGAGATCATCTCCACCATGGAAATTATGACCCTTTGCAAATGTAGTGGCTTTTTTCTCTCTTCTATCCCCCTTATTTTGCATCTGCCTATGGTGCTAACTCCCAGTGAGAAAGCTGAATGGATCTTTTGATTTGGGTTCTCTCTTCTCTTATTTAAGAAGGTTCATTGCAACTTTTTCAGATCTTGCTTATACATAAACTGCTTATTTATCTCTTTACAAATGTAAAACATGAGGCTTTATGGATGTAGAATCAGATTGGACAGAAGGTTTAATCCTCTCTTAAGAGTGAGGAAAGGCACACAGATTAGAGCCTCAATGGCTGACTGGAGGCTAATTATGGGGAGGGAGTAAGCCTGAGATTAAAAATCAGGTTTGAATTCAACCCCTTAATGAACATACTCCTAGATCTTCCTGCTTTGTCTTATGCTGAAGTGTGAGTAGCCTATGTGTGACACAAGAAGACTCATCAATTTTACTTGTTGGAAGGAATAAAAAATAGAGTGTGTGTGTATTACCCACTATCTCTGCCTTTTGTGATGCACTTTGCCTGTCCCTGTACCATAAACACCCTCCTCGCTCTGGTCTCAAAGTGTTGCCAGATGGAATTCCATGTAATCACACTTCATAGGAAGGGGTAAAGGTGGAGGGGGGAAGGCAGGATGGAGCTGGTTGTGGAATCTGCCCCCTTGCCCTAGGAGCAGTGCAAATGGGGAGCACTGACTGCCAGTGCCTGAATTGCATGCTCTGTGGGGAGAAGGAAGCCTACAAATTTGTCTGTTTCTTTTTCTCTCAATTTTAACATTCATTAATTTGTTCTTTCCCCTCTTCCCACCCATGCCTCCCTGCCATCAGCTGCAAAACTAATGGTATCATGTCAAAATCTGTTAATGCATCTTCTGTGCAGGTTCAGGCTATCAAAAGTATTAGCTAAGCCAGCTTGCAAACACCTGGGGAACATCTGTCTGCTATCACACAGCAGACTTGGTGACAGGGCATGTGAACAATTCTAATTGGTTATGAAGTAATATTAGGCATTGAGTAATACCATCTTGGAATTCTTCCAGTGTCCCCAAAGCTGTTACACAGACTCTCTGTGTGTGGACCATGACTGTAAGGGAGTCTAGGAAGACTTGCTTTGGATTTGCTAGATTTCAGATACTGGTGATTGATGGCATTAGTATGAAGTTATTGCACCCTCTTCTCTTAATGACTCCAGTATAATGACAGCGACTAACTTTCCCCAGCCCATGAATATTTTGAAGTTGGCAGTAGGCATCCTTTGTATTTCTCCCACTTAGAGCATATACTGCCTTTGAGCCTTTTGGTATTGGTGGCAGAGCCCTTCTGTTTTCTCTAAGTAGCAGGTGCTAACTGTGTCTCCATTGGAAACTCTTTCATTTCCCCTTCCCCTAAGAAATAAACTGCAATTATTCAGGCTGAAGGTAGGAGAAGGATTCATGATGTAGAAACCAAAAATGGATGTGCTTTTAGCAAAGCAATAGGTTGAGTAGCACAGAGAGAGCTTGCAGAGAGGATCAACAGCATGGATCCATCTCGCATGAGGCACAGCCACTTGCATTGACTCAGCCTCTTGCATGCTGCTAGAATATTTGAACAGGAGGAGTTAAAAAGCCATCCCAAAGCTGTCTCTCATATGGAGTGTCAGACATGGTGGCTGGAAGACCAAGTCTCCGCTAGACTGCACCACGTAGTCCAGGCTTTTATTGTGTTCTGACCTCAGTGTACCATGACTGCCTCAGGGAAAAGTCAAAAGTAAGCAACACAAGGAGGAAGTTCTCATTAGGAAATCATGAAACAGCAGTTAGGAAGAAGATATCCTGTGCTGCTGAACAGGGATCCTAGTGCTTTAACTCACCTGCTGTTTCTGGCTGAATTTATTTTCCTAATCTGCAACAAACAGAGGCTTCATTGCTAGGTCTTCCTATCTGTTCTGGGTGTTTGTGTCATAGATTAATGGCTCTGTGGTCCCAAGTTTAATGGTCTAAGAGAGGATACTGAAGAATATTTCCTTTCTTCATAGACTGGAAAGAGATGTCAACCTTTACATCTCCGGCTCTCCACCAAGCCTGGTAGCAGAGACTGACCCCAACAGGATCAGTGCCATCCTCAACTACCCTAGCAATGATGCAAAAGGAAGTTAATGTGCAGTGTACGGCTGCCAAGAGACATCATGGGTTACTGTGATCCATGGGTTACCATGGTGAGATGCCTGATAATCTCATTGACCTCATTGGACATCCAGTTCCAGGAAAGCTATGCTTCTCTCACTCCCTCTCATAGGATGTGAGTGCTGCTGACAGAAGTTTCCACAGGCCCTCACATGCCTGACAGTGTTTCAAAAGATAAAAATGGGGAAAGTGAGGTCATAGGATCTGAGTGGGAAGAGGTGGAAGATCCCCAGGGTGCCTGTCAAGACCACTCCAGTGAGTAGGAAGCTAATCTTGACTGGGAAGACTCCACTGGAGAGGCTGCTGCTATGACAATCCTCACTTTTGTGGATATGCTAAAAACACTGGATCTTGATCCAGTCTGGTTTTAAGGCTTGCTGCCATCATCCCCGTTCTGGTTTGAGGTGAAGCAGAACCAACTTTCTGTTCAGTAAATTTACTACTAGCTAAGCCTCTTCTAACTCTCTGCAGTTAACAGCATGTTGGACAGAAAACTGTTTGCTCTTCGAGTGATAAGATCGATGTTTATAGTTAATGCCAAGGAACAGTGTGCAGAGAGGCTTTTGCTTAAATTTATTGCTATAAAAATCAAAGTCAGCTAATGTTATTTGATCCGCTGGAAGGTTTGGAAATGGAAATGCTTAGAGGAGCCGCACCTCTGGGGAAGAGCGGACAGGACAGGTCACCCAAATCTGACCAATGAGATATTCCATCCTATCTGTTGTATGCTTTGTATAAATGCTGAGGGATCAAAGGGTCATCTTTCTTTTTTCAATAGTTGGTATCTGAGGAGGACTCCATCTGTTTGTCTGTCTTTGATCCTGATCCATTCCTTTGTTCAGATCCAGCATCTAGTTCCTACCCATCACTGAGTCCAGTCTGGGACTTCTCCAGAGCCTGCCATCCTGTGTGCTTATGTGGTTTTGTACACATTTAATCTCTTTCATTATTTCCTTTATTATTTGTATAAATATCTCATTAAAGTAGCTTAGTTCCTTCTAAAATCGTAAATCTCTTTATCCTTCCTCCTCCTGTCCTTGGAGCAAGAGGTAGGGGAGGGCATTTCTCATCTGATCTATGGCTGATCTGACCTAAACCACAATCCATTTGGTGTATCCCTTTTGTAGCTGTAACATCAAAATCCCTTTGTGTTGGGCAATTCCCCACTGGAGGATACTTAGTCCACAAGAGGCAGCACTTTATGGTCTGGTTCACGGTCAAGATATGCTTGCTTCTACTCTTGCCAGAGTTCATCAATGGCTTGTAACCACGCCTGCTCCTACCCCTTGTACTCAGTGTTGGCTGGATGTCTCGGTGCCACCCAGCAGCCACTCCCATGATCCCAGTGTTCCTGGTCTCTTTGTCAGGCTGGGCACGTCAGGCTCTGCTTCCCCGGGTAATTTTGTTCCTTGCCCACCTGTGTGCTGATGCTATGGTAAAAATAACTCTGCACGGAAATGAGAGTACTGATTGGGATTTAAATAAAATTTACATAAAACTCTGCCTTAAAGTACTAATTAATTAGGTGTTAAAAGCCCCTGAAAAGGTGGGAGGAAGGGCTTGTCTCCCTTGCCAAATGTGGGATGCTACCATGAGGGAGAGGCAAAGACCTCTCTCTGGTGGCCTAATGACTGGACAATGCTCAAACTGTCTGTCATGGTGGGGGATTTGCTGCTGGCAGGCAGAAGATAGGCTCTTTTTAGCTTAGACAAGGCAATGCTTCCAGCCTCATTTAGTATTGTCCTTAGGCCTCCTTCTTGTCTGGGTAGTGCTCAACTCCATGCAGAAGATGAGGCTTTTAACTCCTGGTCTCATCCACTGCCCAGAGCAGAAGGCAACAGATGCAACATCAAGAGGGAGAGGGGCTGCATTAGTACATGGATGTGCTCCATGGTAGGCTTTCAAGACAACTTTACCCTGTCTATTACAAGTATTACAACGGACAGCTCTGTGTCTTGTGGTGACTTACTGGTTAATTAAGCAATGAGATATACCAGTCTGGGTGACAACACCAATTAACTTGTTCCTCATTCCGTCTACCTAATTTAATCTATCTAGTATTTAATAGAGTGCTTATGGTCACAGAAAGGCTGAGGGTAGGGAGGCCTTTAGATTTTATTGCAGTTTATGTGGTGCAGTCTGAATCCCCTGAACACTGATAGAAAATGGGTCACTTAAATGGACAAGCAGGGATATTCAGTTGCCTAAGCCATTTCAAATGGGATTAAACCAGCTTTCTGTGTCAAAGAAAACATTTAGCTTTCCTTGGAAAAGGACTAGACTCTTCACACCACAGTAGGTCCTCAGTGACTTTCAATGTGCTTGGTTATGAGGCTTCTCTACTCAGGAGCTTTTTGCTGCACACCACAAAAAGTTCTCCTGTTTGTTTAGAGATGGGGCTTGACAGGATGTTGATAACAGTTTATGAGAGCTTCCCATTAGGGGATAGAATTCAGAAAAACTGATCTTTCTGCTTTCAGGATCTTCCAGTCTGGAGGATCACAGAGCAGTTTTTATCTTGATGGGCATCCTGATGGAGGTTGTCTGCCAGGTCAAGCTTGCAGTCTGGCTGTCCAGAGACATATTGCCATCTCTTCTTCAGCTCACTTAAGCAGCATATCACCTTTCATTTGCACAGAGACATGCTTCCTTGGTCTATCAGCAGCCAACTGGTTGACCTTTCCATGTTCCTGTGAAAGCTGAGGACTTGTTCCAAATTGGCATATGCACATGACCTAACATAATTACAAACATTGAAATCCTCTTCAGAATGGAACCTCCTCTCCAGCTGCATTTACCAAAGACTGCAACAGGCTGCTGTGCAAACTGGAAGGCTAAAATTCATGTGAGCCAAAAATTCTCTCCCGTCTCTGCTTTCATGTCAAATCTGTTTTGGCTTTTTGTTTTGATTTTTTTCTGTTTCATTTTCAGAGAGGTCTGGAGCTCATAAAATCCATAGCCAGTGGAGAATCCCCTTGTTGTGCCATTAATTTTTCTCCACAGTTGATCATTACATACATGGGAGTTACAGTAAGCCTTGATATATCCCAGCCTTGGCATGCACTACACTTACCTTGAGATAACAACAAATCTTCAAATGGTATTACTTTCTCATTTCCCACATTTCCCACTCCACTCCCAAAACCCAACCATTTAGGCTGCAAGCATTTTTCTCAAATTCTCTTTCCCAGCATTTCTTCCTGTATGCATGTGTGAAGCCAAATATTTTGAAAATTCTAGTTTCCCTGGCACTAAGCTGTAACTTTGTAACTTATTTTTATTTATGTAACCAAGGCAGATCTGCTCCATCTGAGCTTTCAACAAAAATGAAGTAGGTAGCCACCTCACAGTGGGTATGTAGTGGATTACCTACGCTTGTGCCACCGAAGTTCTGAAAAAGATGTGAATGGAGACTCTCATGCTTTTTATGGTTCTACAGAGGTTAATTCTAATTCCTTTGCCAAATTCCAGGTGAGGCTGTTAGATGCAGCTTATCTAATCTTTTCTTTGTAAATAGCACTTAGTCATAGCAGTGCTGTTAGGTATTTTCACCAGAATGGCAATGGCCAAAGGCCTGGGGAACAAAGTCTAACAGCGCAGATTAGAGTCCCGCAGTGCTGGAAGGTACTCAAAGACGGGAGAAACCAGATGGAGACCAGTGTGTGTTGTCTTTCCCTGCCCCAGTTCTTACCCCATTTTGATACCCTTATTTGGTATATTTAAATTAGAATTCCAGGCTGAGTGAGAGCACAGTTAGCATAGCAGGTTGCATGTACTTTTGAAGAATACTTACTGGAATTTTAGAAGTGCTCAGCTTTCATTTTCAGGTTACACATTGCACTCTCCGTGTGAAGCATAAAAGCAGTGCTGCTCTGTTTTTCATGAATATTGAGGAGCCCACAGTATCTGTTGCTGGAGGAAGAGTCTGTTCCCTTTCCAGTGTCCAACATGCCTTTGTCCTACACTGCACAACACCCTGACAGCCTGTGTAATGCGGCTGATGTCCTACTGGTCACTGCTGCGAGATTGGAGACAACACTTGCAAAATGCTTTTGGGATGAATTTCTGCAGACTTGAGGGTTGTGGTTGCCACAAAAATTGTGTTTCTGCATCCTGACAATATGTGTTCTTCAGTCAAGGTGGAGAAGACTGAAAAGCAGCTCCATCTGCATGAAAATTGTTAGATTTTAGGGTAGAAGGTAAGTCTAGCTGTCTGGGTCTTTGATGAGATATACAGACCAGTTCGAGTCCTCATTTTGTCTCTGTTTTCTAAAACTACTATCCCCACAGAGGTGTTTGAACCCCACTCAAGAGTCTATTATGGTAGAATACTTTAATCAGTTACATATATGTAACTAAATAGGTGAATTTCTGAAGAAAGGAAATAGCTTTGAAATATAAGTATTTCACTAACCATTGCATAGGCTTATCAAATGGGTTTGGAAAGAAACTCAATCTTTCTTTATTTCCATTAAGTTTATCTAGTGTCAGGCTTGTCTCTGCAATGTTTCTGCAATTGTCAGGATATAGAAATGCTTTTCTCCCTCCCATCTTCTGAATTTTGTTTCTTTTCCACCTTCCTCTGCATCACTGGAGACAGTCATGGCTTAGGAGAGGATGCAGACTGCAGGGTTATGGTAGAGCTTCAGATATCTTTAATGTGTTCTGCTCATATGCCAAAGATATTTGCTGAGCTCATTAATTTTCCTGATAAATATGTGAACCCTTTCTATCCCTTCTCTGGGGGACCATGGATGCTGCTTCCTTCCATCTCCTGGAAATTTTAAAAAATTCCCTTATAAAGCAGAGATCCACAACAATGATGGCACTTAAGTTCTATCTAATATCTACCAATGCCACATTACAATGGTGGCATACTGTGGGTCTTAACGTTGTTGGAAGCCTTCTGTAGTCCCTAAACCAAAAATCTCTCGTGTGACTGACTGTGATGACCAAGCAACAAATTCAATGCCATGCCTGGCATTTTTCCCAACCTCACCAGTGACCTGTCTCCCTCCAGCAGAACTCAGCCCAGCTTTCCATCCAGGTAACCATCTTCTAACAGACACTGATAAAAAAAGAAAAATCCAACTGTTAGATTTTTTTATTTGCCCAAATTACCCTGGCCTATAGTCCAGATTTGACAATGGACAGCCAAGGATACATTTTCTAGGCACCCACATGTCCCTTGGTGACTGACGGCCTGCTGAAGAACTCTTTAACAGGTTACAGTGCAGTCAGAAGGTCCATCTCGCAGACACGGGAATCACCACTGAGTGAAATAGTTTTTCTTCAGCTAAATATGCCATGCATTTAAAATGTCTGTCCCCTATGATAGCATCTTCCAGGCATAGTAATGGAAGGTGTGTGGGCTGGAATTATGCCTTAGCCAGAGATATTGTAGAGATCTAGCAGAAACATTGAGTGGAATGGATGGGCATGAATGGCACCAAAGGACATGGAAGAAGGACAGGAATGACAGATGTTGATGACCACTAAACTAGAAGATTATCAAGATCACAGCACATCTTGCATCTTCTCAAAAATCCAGACTGGGAATAAAGCAAAAGATAGACTGCAGCCATTAAGAGGTAAGAAAAGCCAGCGCCCATTGAAGACATCCAGGTAAGGAAACTAAAAAGTAAATCAGCAGTGTTTCCTAATGCTTCTGAGAAGTGGAACATGGTGGGAGACAAAAGATCACAACTGCTGTTAACTCTTAAAGTGAACAAAAGTCAGATCCAAACCCAACCCATAGTTACCTGCCTAAAAGTAACTCTGGAGATGTAATGACTCATTAGCTTGTGTCCCTTGTTCTTCTGTATTTGCAAGGAATTCTATCTGCACCACAAAGGCACACACCTCTAGGTGCCTGAACATGTGGGCATGAAAAAACGAGTGTGAATGGAGTCAGTGGTTTACAATAAAATTGCCTCCCCTGACTAGGTATCTTAATGAAGTCTGCTGCATGAGTTGAAGTTTGTGCAGCAGAAAGCACTCTAGTTCCTAGAAAAGGAGTCGAAGTGTGATAAAGCTTAAAAGATGATGCTGTGCATGAGAAAGATGGAATATTCAAATGCAGCCCTGTGAAGGTAGGTGTGTGCTCCAAAGCCTGTGGTTAAACTAATTCTTAAAGCTCCTCAATTTGACATCTTTTTCTTCTCCATACAGAATGTAACTGAAGGAGGGATAATTTTCTCTCCTCCTCTGCTTCCTTCTTTCTCTACCACCTGTTCACACATATGATGTCTTCTGTCACCAAAGACTATACATAATATGTTGAATGAACTTGCCCTGATGCACGGCTGTAGTCCCGAGGCAAAGGTGTGTTTGGAATATTAAAAAGGCGGACTATGAATAAGAGGAGTGAAGCTCTACAGATTACCTATGTTCCTCCTTGTCTTCATTCCTCTATTAACTCTGGCTCTAACTCATGTGTAAGCTGCAAGACAGCTGTCAGACTGAGTACTGCTTATTAAATACATCTAGTGAAGACATGAGGGTTGGACTATTGCAATAAGGAGAAGCAAAGCTTTCATCCCAGTTGACAGATGGCTACTGGTTGGATCCAGTGCTCATCTTCCCAGGGAGACTAGAAGAGGTTGCAATTTTATTCTCCCCTCTGTCTCTCAGCACCTCATGGTGTTCAAATAACCTGAACGTCTGAAGTTCTTATGCACTTTTTACTCCACCTCTTTTTCTGTCTAGAGTGGGGGCACACACCTGCTGCCTGAATGCAAAATGGGTTGTTCACTCCCTCTGCTCAACCACAAGCCTGCTGACTTCAAGCACAAACTCTGCTGTGTGAGGCTACAGCTGAAGAATAACACTATGCTTAGAGGGTACCTGGGTCCTGCCTGTCTCTCTGCCTGCTCACTGTGTCCACAGAGGTATGATTGATACAGAGATGGGGGATGGCTGTTGTGGCTGGGGCTGGGTGGTCACAGGTTTGTGTCATATGTCTCCATACTGGCTGGGCTTATGTGGAAGCAAATCTCCTGTGCATGATACAGGTGTGACATGGCTATGGTTTAACACCAGTCAGAAATCAAATTTTCTTGGCCCCTCAAGTTGTGAAGAGGGAGGGAATCAGATGAGGAAAAAGTATGGCTTGAGTTAAAGAAAGTTGAATACATAGAGAAAAAGCCATGAATGCAAAATAAGAAATTAATTCATTACTTCCCATCAGCAGGTAGATGTTCATACATCTCCAGAATAATGGTCACTTGAAAAGATAAATGTCATAACTCTGAATGTCCCTCCACCTCCCCCAACTTTGTATATTCAGTGTGACATCACACGGTATGGAATATCCCTTTGGTCAGGTGGGGTCTGCTGTCTTGACTGCATTATGTCCCAACTTCTTGTGCCCTCTCAGCCTGCTTGTTGGCATTGCAATTAGGTATAGGAGAAAAGGCCTTGACACTTAAAGACACCAGTACCCTATCAGAAGTATTTTTCATCCCAAATCTGAAGCATAGCACCAGCTATAATAATAAAAGTTAACTCAATCCCGAATGAAACCACAACAGACATAAAATACAATGACCCCCTTAGTAAGAACAATGGTTTCCCACAGCCCAACCTTCGTTGTCTCATGGTGTCAGTAGGAGATAGCATTTTGTAAGAGTGTGAGAGCCTGGCTGCTCTTAGCAGTGCCTTCCCATGTGCCACCAGCACCATGGTATTTGGTGAGCAGCATATTTGCTTTCACCATATTCACTGCCTTGGGGAGTCTGTAAAATTTCCTGACATCAGCCAGTATTCCTGATGACCTTGCTGAAATGTCTGCTATGAGACAGAGAAGCAAGAATAAAGGAAGAAGCAAGTACTTACCTAGCTCTTTTCCTGAGTGTGAAATGCTGAACTGAGAGGTAACTGTGCATTTTAATGGAGAAGAACAACCCAGAGAGGAAAGCAAAGAAAGCACAGTCAGTTTCTGGGGACAGAGAAACATAGCAGTGACTCACGGTGTCCAAAACTGAAATGTCCTTGTGCAAGGGCCATTCTCAGTTTAAAGAAAGAATTGCAGCATTTAGAAATTGTATATATTCTCCAGCAATTGCTAAGTGGACTGTGGCAGGACTTCATCACTTTCCATGTATAATGTAACTTTTAGCACAGTCAATGGAGACTTTAGCCATTTAATTCAACAGCTTTCAGTTGGGGAAATGGAGGAAAGAGGGCTGTCTGGTGCCCTACTATTGCATGACTGTGGTTTTAGAAAACTGCCTTGGAAGCATTGTGTGTGCCATCTGGATACTCTGGGGAAAAGACCAGCAGGTGAGGGCACCACTACACAGGGAAGGAATTCTCATCTGGTTGAATGTAGTCCAGACACTTCTACAGGGTCTGTGGCATGGCAGGATTGAGGCATTGTCTCTTTAGCCCCTGAGGTATGGCTGGGGCAAATGCATGCTCTGTGTGAGGCCAGAAAAATCCCTTAGAATGGTTAAATATCCCAGAAAACATTTGCCCATTTTCATCCCGTTTCTTTTGCTGAATTCAGCTCCACAGTGGAGACAAATAACTTGGGCCTTTTAAGTCTTAGTGTCATCAGCTAAAAAATGGGGCTAATATACAGCTTACCTACTTTCCAGCGAGTTGCAGCTAATTAAAGTTAGCATTAGTTAATGTTTGCACAGCTCTGGGATGTGAAAATGGCAGTATCATGCTAAGTATTACTCCTGGTGCTTAGACATGATGATTCTTCATAACCAGAGCAGTCAATTAAGTTAGCAGAAAGTGGAGAGATGCAGCAATGAAGAAGGCAGAGGAGTTATACAAACATAATACTATATGCATGATGGCCTGCAGCTGCAAAGGGTGGTGAACTACTCAGGGAGCCAGAGAGGAAGTCTCTGTTTTTGTAGAATGGCAGGCATTCCTCAACTGTGTCCACTGTCTGAGGAAAGGAAGGGTTAATCCCTGACAGATCTTTGGGAATAGAGGGTTCTGCTCAAGTCTCACATGCTCCTTGCTCATATTCTGTCAAATATGCTGACCATGAATTCTACAGTACAAATCTGAGCAGCACTTCTCAGAGTGAAGGCCAACACTACCTCACGTCTGTCCCCATCCTCAGCAGGAAACAAGAAAGACTCTTCACTGGGGAGCAGCACAGGGCAGTGAAGAACAGCTCAGGGTGTAAGACAACCTGGTAGGTACATCATCTCCAGCAGGACATCCATTTCGCATCAGCTGTGAGAAAGGAGCAGAGACAAGGAAGAGTTTATAAGGGGCAGAGTGGGAGCAGAGTCATCTCTGTTTCCAGCAAAGTGCTGTTTAGAAGGGGAAAGGAAAGTAGTGGGACTTGATTGAAACCCAACAGGGAGATTTAGATGTGTGTGATGCCAATTCCCAAACCTGGATTCTGCCCAAGACACTTTCACCAATACCCCAATTTTTGTTAATTTATCCAAAACAATCACCCAAGTCACAGCCTTGGCTTGCCGTGACTGCCCCCAGTCGCATGGAGATCTGATCCCCTGTAGGATTGCGATCCACTAGGGAGGCAGAAGGAGGACTGCCACACTGAATCATCAGTGCTGCTTCTTACAGCTCCTCAGTGCTAACCTCCGTATTAGCTGAGGTCTTGATACAGCTCCTGGTCAGCTTCCATATTCTGCAATTGCATTCTACTGCCTTTTAACCTCCCCTCCTCACACACATGCATATGTGAACCCCTTGGTTTCAAAGGGACATAGAAGCTGTCACTATATTCTATCCGAAACTTCTGCACAGTGGTGGTGCCATCTCATTCTTCTCAGGAATGGGCTGCATTTCAGTGCCATGAAGCATAAATTATCTGTCTAGAAAGGCTACAAAAACTCCTTGGGACCCTTTGGAAGGAAGATTCAATCTTGTGATGAATAGTGATATTAAAAGTCCCCTGGCTTCACTGCTGGTGCAATCAGGACCTGTTGCTTTGAGCAGGGAGTGGTATCCTCGTGATGGCCTGGGGCAAAGATTGCTGACAATAAGCATATTCCCTTTATGAAGTCATAAAGATGTCTGTACTAGGTAAGTGATTTAGGATTTTGTTCCCCACTTCCTCCTTGTCTCCTTTTCCTGTGGTTTTTCTCCATCTTCCTCTCCACAATGTCTTTTCCCCTCCCAGAGAAGCCGAGTATCTCCTGCTGCCAGAATGATTATTCTCCCCAGTATTTGAATGAATGATTAGTCTCTGTCTAGTTGCCTCCATAATGAAGTGCTGCATGAAAGAATATTCATGTAAGTGACCAAAGTGGTTGCTTCCTGCGGGGCTGTTGGGAGTGTGGCACAGCTCTCCATCAGCTTACACTCTGGAAGTTGGGTGTCCTGCATGGAGACACATTCACATCCAGAGCCTGGCATAGGTACTACATGTGCAAACTGCTATGCCTGTAGCTGGGGCATATATCTCCCCAAGGAAGATGTGTGCAAATGATGATCTCTTTGCACACCTTTGTGGGCTGCTAGAGATACCACAGCTAATGTGACAGAGAGACACGTTTGCACTCCACCAACAGGTACCCAGCCTTATTCACTTTGATACCCTCCTAATGAAGGGATGAGCCTCCGCATACCTCTAGCTTCCATTTTTTCATTTCCCTGACTGCAAACCATTGGTCTAATCCTTTTCTGTTTTGGTATATCCCTGGATAACCTCCATATTAAGAGCAGGCTCTCTGTGAAGGGCTGGAGTGAAGAGTGGAGGGGAGAACTGGTGAATGGAGGAGGGGTATTTGAAAGCAATAAAATGTAAAGAACAGCCCACCTTTCCTATAAATATCCCAGCATCTCTCACACTTCCTAGCAGCACTAATGAGGCTCAACAGGAGTGATAGAAAGCGACAAAAGAATTACTGATGAACAATCAGAGATGGGGCTCATCTGCTAATGGGACTAACGAGCTGCTTTGCATAAGATGAGAGGGAGGGAGGAAGAGGAATAGATAGACTTTTGGAAGGAAGGTCAGTGGAAGCAGAAGCTCCACGAGGCCTGCAGTATGGCAGCACTTGCTACCGTCTTTCTGTTCCTTCCATGGCAGGAGGTACTGACCACAGGAAAACCAGCACTGGGCTCAAGTGGATCAGGCACAGCCTGCATCTTGGTGTGTACCACAGCTTATCACAACAGTCCACATGGCAATCTTGTAACTTCCTTGACCATGAAAGAGATAAATCTAATAATTTATTGAGGAAAGGGGGACATGACTTCTGTAATTCCAGTGGCCAAGACATGAGCATGTGGACCTCAAAAGGCCAATTCACTCTACTCTTAGTCAAGTTAGAGCAGAGGTGTCAGGCTCTGTAAGTTTATTTTCAATGTCAGACTGGATTGGTTCTTCACTTGTCTATCATCTGAGTAGGCACCAGGTATGATGAGGCAGATACCCTGGGTGGTTATTATCCTGCTTTCAAGGAAACTAGTATCTTCTTTCCTATCTTTTAACAGTAGGAACTTGGGTTCAGCTTTCAGTCAGAATTTCAGCTTTCCCAAGGAGTTGGCAGCTGTGAGACAGTTCAAGAAGGAGCATGCAGGAGAAAAACCTAGACAAGGAGGCAAGAGAGTTGCTTGTTTGTGCCTCAGTTGGCCAGGAATAGGCAGGAGAGGAGACTAAACATGTCCAACATCACTGAAGTTTGATAAAGATTTTGTGTCTTAAATAACAGGGTGGCCCAATGCAATCTGGCAATACTTGGCAGATACACAAATTGGATTTCCCAGCTTGAGAATCTGATACAGGCAAACCACATTTTTGTCCACTTTTTCTTAGTATGTTTAACCACTTCTACTATGACTGCTAATGTGAGATCAGAGAGACTATAGTGCTCTGTTTTGCCTCTTGCACCCAGCTGCTGGGTGAGAGTAGGAATACCACCTCTGTCACCCTGTTTCAGTCCTTGACTCCTCTAATGAGGGTTTGGGCAACAAAATAAGCTATGATCTCTATTGCAATCTGGACAAGCATCTGCTAATAGCTGGCCTAAGGTCCATTAATGCATTTCATTTTCACAGAAGCTCCCTGAGCAGCCAGAAGATGGTGACGACCATGCAGCAAAACCAGCAGATTAGAAAGGCTGCAGTATTGCTCTCAGAGCAGATGCTATAAATTATCTTGCAAATGGAACTAGCTGAAGGAATGATTTTCTACCTCGCCTTCACAATTTGTTGGCACTTCATCTAGGTGCACAGCTGCAAGTGGGGTTTCCTCACAGGAGGGAGAATGCGCTGAGCTCTCTGCCCACTTATTAGCCTGTATTGGGAGAGATGATTATGGGCTGGTTGCTGCTCCTCTAGCAGAGGGGAGCTAATGAAAACCCTTTTTCATCTAGAGCAGACTGAGTGCAAGGCTGTATACTCTTAATACTGTCTCCAGTGTAGGGGCCATTTCTAGCATGAGATGGACCTGGAAAAATAGTTTTGCATTCAGAACAGCCTGTGAGCTACATGAAGCCACCAGATATTGACATGACACTTTTGCTTCTCTAATTTTTGCAGGGAAAAGGTGTAATGAAAGGGATTAATACCGTACTAGGCAGATGAGGCTTGTGGTGCTATACTGACTTGAAGCTAGACAGTTGGAGTGCCCCTAGTGTTGGGCCAGGAGAAGCTGCATGTGTTCACAAGGAAGCCAGGCTCCACCTCTACTCAGGCCTTTTCCAGTTCTTGCTGCTTCCAAGAGTCCTGCATGCTGAATTACAGAAAGTTGGGCCCATGGAGTATGTAATGCCTAAATGTGGAGATCTGAGATGATATGTGCTGCAGACCATTTACAGGATCTTTTGTACTGCTTGTGGGCTGTCTCATCAGCTAAGTCTGTGTGGCTACAGCCCAGCACTCTGTGTCTTGTTGTGTCCTTGTGGCACTGAAGGGCTACTAAAAACGTTTCTCCAGAATAATCTTTGGGTGATACTTTGAGTAGTAGCAGAGGATCCTTGCAGACAAAAACCTCCAGATTTTCTCTGACTGCAAGGAAAATATTTCAAGGAAATTAAATAAAAAAGACATAGTATTAGGAAAGAGCACAATGTGCCAGCCTTAATGCTTCTGTACAGTTTCTCCCTTCAGGATCCTGAGGTGCTAAGATTGCTCATCTGGACCACAGTCTCATAACCTGTTCTTCTGCTCCTGACCCTGGCAGTGGGACCTGAGAGCACATGCACTTGCTCTCTCTAGCCACTGGCACACATCAATCTCCAACTGCCTCTCCCCCATGGTTCTTTTCCCAAAAGTTCATCAGTCAGAGGCAAAAACAGCTGGAATGACACCATATAGACCTGCCCAATGCAAATTTCTTCCAGGATATTCTTTCAGAGTTTTAGTTTAAAGTACAGGAGAGGGTGGTTGTTGCTGCCCTAAGTGACTATGGTGCAGCTGGTCAGTGTAGAGGTAGCTTCCTTCAGATGGTAAATGCTTTCCTGCTTTTTCTATGTAATATGCTATTACAGCTGAAGGATGGTGCCTTATTTTTCGTATAGTTGTTACTGTTTCTAGTTTAGGCAGAAAATGTCTTTCCTGGAAATATGGTGGCCAGGGAGCTGTTGTGCTACCTATATCCATTCCATCCATATGAAAATGGCAGGTCTCAGAAGCTGAACTGCATCTGCAGAATTCCTGGAGATAATAATCTGGAGATCGTAGTATTGTCAGACATTTGGATGGAGGTCAAGGGATATAGGTTCAATCACCTCTAACACAAACTTCCAGTGCAACTTTAGACAGTGTTTTAAGCTCTTACACCTCATCCCTGAAAAGATAACTAAATATTTCTCTTATCTGTTTGGATTTTAAGTTCTTTTTGAGCAAAGGGTTTATTTTTACATCATGCATAACAGTCCTTCTTTGGGCTTCCAAGCATCACCATGCCATAGAGAGAAAGTTTCAGTTAGCATTAAAGCTGATCATTTTTAGTAAGTGATGATCTAATGATGCTCTTTGCAAGAGGATGAAAGCTTGGCTTGGAGTCCTGTTCCAGTTCTTCTTATGTCAGTCTGGTTTGTACCTCTTAAATTCCCTCTCCTCTTTCATATTCTCTTTTTCTCTTTAATTCCTTTATGCTGTGCTGCTAAGGCAAAATAACTGCCATGGACCACCTCAGACTTTATGTATATGGGCAATGGGAGGTGACAGTTCTCTTATTTTCAAAGAGAATTGTAACTTAATAATCCAGAATCTACAGGCAAGAAAGTTTTTAACTCTCGAGTTTCTGTTGACACCTGGGGCTGTATTCATACACTGAAGCAGCATGGTGGGAGGGCAAAAACTGCAATGCACAAAAACCTTCACAGACATTTGGCCTGCAGCAGTCACTACACATGCCCAGAAACTCAGTCTCTTGTCAACTATGGAGGCACTCATTTTCAGGGGCTATGTAACCTCTAGGTATGTCTATGTAACACATATATCAAGATGAATACGTGCAAATACAACTAGTTGAAGTAAGGGGACTCTGTAGTTATATTTCACCTCAGTAGCATCCCTAACAGGAAAAGTTATCTTTCTCTGGTAGATTGCTCCAGCAGAAGCACCATAGGTCCTGTTGCCATGGAAACAAAACCTTTTCCTGCTCATATTTCAATAGTGTATTGAAGATCGCAGGGCCTTTTCCCCTTTTTCCTCTGCTTGGCCTTTCAGCATTTACTGTGCACAGTATGCTGGAAGTGCAATGCTCTTATACTTCAAAACCCAAACAAAAAACAACCCACAAAATTGTTCTTCCATCTCGACTGACTTTCCCTCTCTGCCATTCTTCCTTCTCATTCCTTATCTGCCGTTTGATGGGCTTAGGCTTTCTGCTACAATCTAACTCAGAAACAGCAATTAGCTTTGTGTAATAGAAAGTTCCTTTGCTCATGCTCCAGAACCCTCCCTGAGGGTGAGGGAGAAACACTGCTGCCTTATGGATGATGTTTTTTCCCCATTACACAATGATAGAATCATAGAATCATAGAATAGTTTGGGTTGGAAGGGACCTTAAAGATCATCGAGTTCCAACCCCCCTGCCATAGGCAGGGACACCTCCCACTAGATCAGGCTGCTCAGTGCCGTGTCCAGCCTAGTCTTGAACACCTCCAGAGAGGGGGCATCCACAACCTCTCTGGGCAACCTGTTCCAGTTGCCCATGTACCCTCATACCCCCATGTACCCTCATACTCCCATGTCCCATCTCCCCACATCCCCAGTCCCTCACTACATCCATG
>VZTY01025698.1:138477-148953 GCA_013400935.1 Turnix velox | reverse complement strand
AAAAAAAAAAAAAAGGCAGGAGCCCTCTTTCTGCTACAGTTTTGTCTAGTGCCTTGCACAAGAGGTGCTGGGAGTCATTGCTGTGGACCAAGGTGTGGGACCCGACCAGCAGGTATGAAAATACTGCTGTGATGAGATTGAGCAGGTATGGGCTACACAGGGGTGGGTCAGCCTGAGTGAAATATAATTATCACCCTTGGTGCCAGTCACAGTGGCACTGAGGCTTAAATCCCCATGATCATGGTTATCAGTGAATGATCAGTGCTGGCAGGAAAAGAGAAGCAGTTTAAGCGGATGGGATCTCTCTAATCTTCCTAGTAGTTGTGTTTGTGTGTTGGTGCCATGAGGGCAAATAATCTGGGCATCTAAATCCTTTGTCTACACTTGGAGTATATCCAAATGGATGTCATGGTAAACAATCACAAATCCTGGCTTGGCCTCTCTACCCATCAGGCCTCCAGTGACTGCCCAGACTGAGTGATTGTGGACTGTGGTCCCTGCCAAACAGGAGTTGCTGTGACTGGGTCCTTCAGAGCACAGCAGCATTCTTGGTATGCTCTGACATTGGAGATGACTGTGGTTCCACTCGCCTATACCAGTCAGCAGCCTTGTTTTGCGGTGGAGAGGAGCTCCAGAACTGATAAAGAGCATGAATTTGGGACAACTGGGAGCCTGTGGATGACATCCTCTCTCAAGAGGTTTTGTGTGCTGACCATTCTCCATAGGCAGAGCTGTTGTGCTATTCAGAGCATAGCAACGTGAAGCTGCAGGGGCTTGCCTGGACTCCCCGTGGCCCTCTGCTGTACTTATCTGCCATGAAGCTGTGCCCTCTGAGTGCCTGACTTCCAGGCTATCAATCAGCAAAGCCATGTATAGCTTTGCCATGTAGGAGGCCAATCTCCTTTCTGGGGAAGAGTGAAACTGCCTGTGAGTACTGTTGATTGTGGTTGGCGCAGAGGATGTGCCTCTGCCCACCAACTCAGAGTCACAGCTAGGGGTGCACTTTCCAGCCACCTCACCCCAGGTCAGCACCCCTGGCCCCTATCATTGCGGAGCCATGCTCACATCGGTGCTGTCTCAGAACTTAAATACTTCCTGCTTCCCTACCTTTACAGGGGCTGCTTCCTATCTCCCTCTTGGAAGCCCTCCACAGAAGGGTACAAAAGCTCACCTTGCTTCTGTACCCTGCTCCCAGGCCCCTCCTAACTCCTGCAGATCTTCCCACCTGATACATGAAGTCTGCCACAACACTCTCAACACCTCAACTTTTTTTTTTTTTTTTTTTCAAATATGGCCCTCTTTTCTTAGTTTCTGTCAACGACACTCTGGATGCTCCAGATGCCCCTCATCTGCCTTCCCAAGGGAATGATAACATCCTGCAGATGTGCAAACAACTGGATGCAGGTAGCACTTGACATAATTCTTGCTCTGGATGAATTAAAGATCACAAAAAAGACATGTCTAGGGAAGTTTTGACCTATCCTAGTCATTGTTGACTTCTGTTAGGGATTCAGTAACATAGCTGTCTTTTTTTCTTACATTTACCACGCAATCTTTTAAAAAATGAACCAGTTTGGGTGGACAAGACCAAACTAACTGGCCATTCAGGCTAAGTTCGTGAAAAAATGTTTGAATTTTGGAACAGGGAATTTGAGCACAGCTAATGATTTCATTTGTGTGATTTTTGGAATAGAACTCAAAAATTCTAAAAAATGAAAACAGTGTTTTAAAAAACTTGAACCTGCTGGCAACAAGAAAAGTAAAGAGTATCCTTTTAGAGTGGTTAAATATCTCCAAATTGTAAGAAATATTTTTTAAAAGAATGAAAGAGGTCAGGATGGATCCAGCATAAACTATTTTGCTTTAAAACTGCTTACAAATTTTGTTTTGGGTTGAATCTTATTGATGGCTATATAAAAACTAACAAATGTCTCCTCAATTCCACTCTACACAACACTGAGAAATGCTAGAGGTGGACTTGCACTCTTTTGATTGGAGACAACCATGATTTTATATGGTATAGAACAAAAGTCATGGCAGAAGAATGTGCAACTACTAAAGAAAAGAATGGGGGGGAAAGGAAATATGGAAGGAAAGAATATATCCTGTCAGCAAAAAGGAAGCTTTGGTTGTATGTATTTGTTTTATGGTGATACATTCTATTAATGACTTTTAAAACACTGTCTGGGCTTGTTTAAACACCAGTTTTATACAGATTTAACTAAATTGGTTTACAAAACAATTAAATTAACTCAGGCAATCTCTTAAAGCACAAACACCTGTATCAGTTTGTTTATATTGGCTTAGTTGTGTCAGTAAATCATCCTTCTTTTGCTGCCCAGCTTCTTCCCATGGCAGCCGTTTGATTGCACTGCAGGTGGCTTTGCCTCTCTCTCCCCCTCTAGGATTTGACCCCATCCTCCTGTAGCAGAAGAGCAATGAGACAGACTGAACATGGAGCCTGTCTCCCTGTTGGGCTTTTCAGAAGGTGGATCCTGAGGAGAAAAAAGGCAGAAGGGAGGGCTAGCGGCTTGGCAGACATCAAGTCAGAGATGCAGCTTGCAGTCAACTACAGTGGAGCACTGGCTTTCTCAACAGCTATTTTAGTTGCAAGTGCTCAGACTGATGCAAAAAAGGTGTTTCTTCGTTTTTTCTGAAAATGAGCAGTGCAAGTGAAGATGCCACTTCTTCATGTTTATTCCCTGTCTTTCCTGTGCCCCCCAATGATTTGTAAAAATGTCTTCTTGTCGAGGTCACAGTGATGCTGTTGTTTTGGAGCTGATACATCTCTCTCCGAAGCAGGATTCCTCGGTGTCTCAACCTTTGTAGGATATGGAAGGAGGAAATGAGATGGTGGCCAGCCACTTGGTTCCCACCAGCTGTTCTGAGGGCCTTGCAATCAGCATGTCTTGTGGTGTATCATCTGAGGGTGCTGTGCATACCTGGGCATCTGCAGGCAGTATTGCTGTGTGGATAAAGAGGAACCCGAGCCTTTCCTGTAGTACAAGAAGCGCATCCCATCAGGGAGGAGGAACGTGTTGGGCCCCTAACTGGTGCTTGGGTAACGTTATTTTTGCAGCCTTAATTTTGTAGTGACCTGTTATAGGTGTCCTCCTCGGTGCTGGGGTGGTGTCCCCAGACTTGATCAGGGTGAAACTTTGCAATGAGAATCACTGCCCCTTTGGCTCATGGCGGCACCCCTGGGAAAGCAGCCACGCAGCGAGGAGCAGGAGGGGCAAGGACAGCCCAACCTTCCAGCAGCACTCAAGGGTAAGACAGAGGAGGGGATCGAATGCACACAAGAACCATCGGGCGCCCCACGCTGGAGCAAGACCTATAGGAGGAGGAAAGGGAGAAGGTTAGGAACTCCTCACTGCTGGAGAGAAGGGGGGAGGTTGGCGGACCTCCACAGTCGCCACGGGGGGAAAAGGGGAGGCTGGGAACCCCCCACAGCAGCCCCGGGATTGGAGCGGGCCGGGTGGTGGCGAGCGCCACCTGGTGGCCGGCGCGTCCGGGTTGCTCGTGGGCGACGGGCTGGAGGGCCTGCGCCCCTCCCCCCCAGTTTGTGGCTGCGGTGGACCCCAGCACCTGCTCAGACCCTCACCTCCTTCCCTCGCCTGCCCAGAGATACAACTCGCCCCCCTTCCTTGTTAATGTCTGCTTCACACTTCCCCTCGCCCAACCTCGCCTGGCTGCCATGGCTTACAAAGATGCTTGGGCTTGCTAGGGCATCTTTCCCAATCTGGTAGATATCAAGCTAAACGAGGCACAAATTAGGAATAATTGTGACCTGACGTGGTTTGGAATGAGAAGCAGATGGGGCTTCCTCAGGATGCTCCAGGTTGAATTTCAGGGAGGAGGAGATGGGGACAGAGTGGGGACCTGGCAGTCTTTCATGGTTTTCTGCCTTTCATCACCTCTGCTGGCAGGGGCTAGAGATGATGACCAGGTCAGCAACATGCTGCAGTGAGATCTGTATATGAAGTCTGTGCTGTCCACACATGGCTACTCTGCAATAACTTTACAAGCCACTCAAGTCTGTGTTAGAAGAGTGAATCAGTACCTGTGTTTGGCCATGTGTGCCATCCCTCAGACTCTTCCTTTGATGCCACATTACTCCTTGTTTTACAGTACTGCATGGAATTTTTCTCTAGGAAGCAGGTGGAAGGGAGGTAAGTGAGGAACTGTTGGCTCCTTGCTTCAGGCAGACAACTCTAGTGCTGAACTGCAGAGGGCAGGAAGGCGTTTTCACCTGTTCTCTCTGCCATTTCTGGAGGACACTCAGCTGCTTTGAGTTGGATCCAAGTTGAAGGAGGGAAGATTTAGGTGGGATGTTAGGGAGAAGTTCTTTACTAGGAGAGTGGTTAGGTCCTGGAACAGGCTGCCGAGGGAGGTTGTGGATGCCCCGTCCTTGGAGGTGTTCAAGGCCAGGTTGGACGGGGCCCTGGGCCACCTGATCTAGTAAATGTGTTTGGTTGGTGGCCCTGCTAGGCAGGGTGGTTGGAGCTCCTTGATCCTTGAGGCCCCTTCCAACCCGGGTCATTCTGTGATTCTGTGAGTTTTATGGTGGCCTGGTGATGGCAGAGATGCTGGGCACCACAAGGAAGAGAGATATTTATGGGAAATCTCAGACTTTAGTTTGTCTGGGAAGATGCTTCTTGGAAAAGGGTTAAGAGAGAAACCCTTGCTTGTGATGTTTCTGGCAAATTTATTAGCCTGTGTGCCTCCTCAGGTATGGGTGGGAATGTAGACTTTGACCAGAAATGTGTCGCATATTGGATCCGCATGGCTGCCTTGTGGAAGATGCATAGAGAGGGCAAGGGTGTGAGTTACCATGTGCTCTTCCATTCCCCATTTAAAAATGGTGTCTTCCACAAGCAACTCTAGTACTAAAGGAATATATAACCACTTCCTTTCCCTATTAGTATAACTTGAGATGTTGGAAGAGTGGCATCTTGTCACTCTTGCAGGTCTGGTACATCCCTTTGGTGAGAGAGCCAAATGTTACCACATAGGAGGTGGAGACAGCAGGGGGTAGACTTCCACAACAACTAAAGCACTGCATTTATGTGCCTCTTTAGCTACCTTGCTGCCTGAGGGCACTGACAATAGGCAAGAGGCCAGAACAGGATGTTTGGGATCTAATACAGGACCACTGAGCTGTTGACACTTTCACCTCTCTACTGCCCTCCTACTCCTCAGTCATGTCCCCAAGGCAATACCTGACACGCAGAACAACTCGTTCTCTTTCAGTTCTTGCTATTATACCTTGGCTTCAGGGATATCTTCCAGAGGGATTAGATACTTTGTTACAGGATGGAAGGATGGATCTTGCTTGTTGCTGAGAGGTATTTTGCATTTGTTTTTTCAAGCCACCATTGTTATAACATTTTCTGTTCCCAGCAAAATGCCTTCTTTTCTACAAAGTGTAGGCCAGTGAAATTTTCTTTTAAGATGGATGAGTGCACCCAGGAGTTCTCAGGAGAGTCATCTCATATCTGCTTCTGCTCAGCTAGTTTGCTTGTGATATCTCCAGCAGCCAACAGAGTTGAATTCAGCCTGCTGATCACTCCTCTCACCATCTGGGTGCATCACTCACATGGGGTGCATAATCTAGCATCAGGTCTTCTTGCTTGTTACAGAGTTTTTGCCACGTCTTATATTAAATGATCTGTCTGATTCAACAGTGGACTTGCAGAATAATTCCTCCCAAGAAGCTTTCACTGTTATGTGATAATGCTAGATATAGGTTTTTCGTTTGCTTGGAAGCTCTGGCTTTGCCAAAGTCAATGGCTTCTTGACATTTTCCCTGGTGAGTGGGAATGAAAAGCCTTATTTCTGATTGGGAATGAAAAGCCTTATTTCTGATTCTGCAGGGAATTTTCAAATTGAAACTGAAGAATCATTTCTGGAAAATCAGAATGTCATCACAGAGTTTTTTAAAAGTTCCATGCTGTTAACATCTTTTCATGCCAAAAACAGTTGAAATATCTATTATATTTCATTTTCAAAACCACTAAACACAGGATTTTTCTTAGTATCTGCTGAAACTCCTTTTGAAGGGATTTCAGGAGAACAGATGCTTCTGTTTCTTTTATAGAGAAATATTTTAACACACCAATAGAAAGGGAAGGTGAGTTCATCTCATTCAACTTTGCTTTGGAAAAGTTGAACATTAAATCACAGCTTGTTGTTTGGGGTCCTTTAACAGTCAGGAAAAGAAATATGAATCAACAGCATGTTCCAGTGAGGTCCAGAAGAGATGTATCTCCATCTCACAGAGCACGAATCACACACAGTTATTGCCTTCTGGATGTTACAGTTTCTTGCCTTTGTCTATAGAGGAAACTCAAATTATTAGTTTTATTCTAATTGTTAGTTTTATCCTAATTGTTAGATAGCTAGAATTACCATGATGAATGTCACTCCGCAGGTCTTTTTCAAATTTGAGAAAGTAAATCAGATATTTTTGTCACTGAAGCTTTTTCAGAAATTAACTCGCTCATAAATGGAATTGTCAGTACCCTCCATGCTCCTATATGCACAACTGAAGCTTGGCTACTTCAGGAGATAATGCTTGGCTTCTTGAGGCGATATTACTCTGCTTCTTGGAGAGATATTGCTCATGAGCATAATGCTGCTGTTTGCTTATACACTGTGACACATGCTGTGTTCACACACACTGATTGTGACCCCTTTGGGCATCCTAGATAGCACTTTTTCTGTGATGGCATCTTTCATCATGTCTGGTTTTAAGAAGTATCTTCATCAGCAAGACAAACCAGGGAACATTTTATGCTAGAATCATTCTAAGAATAGAAATCTGCTGGATATATATGCAGAATGCCTCCTGGGTTTATTGCCTTGTGGGCTCTTGGATCCTTTCTTGAATGTATAGGTAGACACATTCTTTGAAGCAGATCAAACTGGAAGACTCCTCTGTGCTGACTGTTTCATGTAGCCCCACAGGTTATAGACTTGTAGCGATGTATGTTCCTTGAGCTTGTCCAGTGCTTGGTTCTGGCAAGGTTTCCATTTGAGTTTACTATCATTTCTAGTAACCGAGATGGAGAGGGAACAAGCCATGTGAATGGTGTTTATGCAATTGAAAGTATTCTCACTTTCCCTGGATTGCTGTACTCCTAAGAGTCAGCATCTGTAACTTAGATACCAAAACAGATTGACAAAATCTACATGAGATCTATAGATGTCACTATGTAAGTTAAAGATGACTGATGAAGAGACATTTTAGCTCTCTCAGAAACCTTTTTATTGTTTTCAAAAAAGGCTCAATCTAGGTTTTCAGGTTTCTGGAAACTTTTGTAGGTATAATCTACTCTTCTATCATTCCATCTCAGTTTCAAAAACACAACACATCATAAGCAAGCATCTGTTCTAATTTTTCTTGGTTCTGACTGGTGATTACTTCTCATATCAAGAGGTGACAAGGCAGCTCAGTCCAGATACGAATTATTATTTTCACTATTGTCTCAGCTTATGCACTGAAGGCTGAACAACAGATAATCAAACTTCCTCCCCTTCCTCCATGTCTTCCCCCCATTTTGGCATGTATTAGCTTATACAAAGATATGGCTCTTCCTGGAAAAATTGGAAAGAAGCATAGCATTAGCTATTCACTAGTTAGATATTGAGGATTCTTCTGGTTACTGACCATTCTCAGGTTCTCTTCTGTCTTCATCATCCTCAGTCACAGCAATGAGTAGGATAAGCAACTGTAAGGATATGTGCTGCTAAGCATATGGCTGAGTTTCACCTTGAGATCTCAGTTCTGTCAGCAGTTTAAAGATTAAATGCCACCTCTCTAAGTGACTGTCAGAATCACCACAAAAATCACTGAGAGGTAAGAGACATAATCCCTTAGGAGCATCTCCATTGATCCTCTCATGGTTCCCAAGAAGTGTGTAGTTCTGAATGCATGACTGTCCATTTCTCCAGATTAGTTGATTCAGTTACACGTCCCTTGGGCTTGTCAAGGGTGAAATTTGTATCCTTGGGAAGAACCAAAAGTCAAATAAGACCCACTCCAAACCATACTAAACAGCATTACTCATTGCAGTGAAGTGCAGCTGTCTCCTGGGGCTGGAAAGCAGCTATTTCTGTAGGTCCTGCTGGAATGAGCCCAAATCCTCTGACTTGCTTGGTTATTGGGGCATCCAGCATGGGGTCTAAAAACTGCTGTACTGGGGAGAGATCTTCCTTTCCTTCTTCATAAAGATTGAAAGGGTCTAGGTTAACATTCTTTCCCTATCCAGAGAAACATTCTCTTCTCCATTTCTTTCCTTTTATTTTTTTTTTCCCCTTTCTCCCTCTCTTCATGATTTCCAAAGTGACTACTGTTTTCATTTATATTCACTCTGAGAAGATGCAAGGTGAATTGTCAAACCTGCATGTGAAGACATGGAGACAGCAGTAATATTACTTGGGGGCAGCTTTTCCAGAAAAGTGTCTGGAGAGAGAATACCTGTTGAGAAAACTTGTGTGTGTGTGTGTCATTTTTTGTTGGTTTTGTGTGTTTGGTTGGTTTTGGCTTTTTTTTTTTTTTTCAGTTGCATAGGAAGAAATGCAATGAATGAGGAGACTTGGCTGGCATTTTTCTTACGCAAGGATTTTGATATGAATTAAGGAGTCGACTTCAGCTGTTCATTTTTCACACATATCCAGAGCCCTCTGGTGGTTACTAAAGATTTTAAATTTCTGATTTTTGTGTTTTATCCAAATATATATGGCCTTTTGTTAGACTTATTTTGTGTGTGTGCTTTTTAAAGGAAGAAGTTTGCAAACGTTGATGTAACTTTTTTCATTATTTTCCCACACATTTTTGGCAGTTCTATTAAAATGGTATTGTTCTGTTGCCCAGTAATGTCTACTTGGAAAGCTGGCTTGGCCTGAGAAGTGCCATATTTAATGTGCAGGCAATGAAAGCTTTTGCTGTGCAGTGTTTTTGAGTAGGAATTAATTTCAAATTAGCATGTGCTGAAACTTTGACTTTGCCGTAACATATCCTTTTAAAACCTCGAGCTGAGAAACAGACTTTTAAATACTCAGACTCTGTGGAGGAAAACAGGGCGATGGAAGAAAGGGAGAGGAAGGATATGGTAAGAGTCCTGCTTCATTTTTCTAGATGTCATCTTTCACCCTTCCTTCAGCCTTCTCCTCTTAATCACCCACGGCTGGCTTATTACCCCAGACTCTTAAAAACATAAAATGAGCATGGTTAGATCAGAGGGGCATAATTTCTTGTGTCACACCTCCAAGAGACATTATCATCAAAAGGTGGTTCTCTGCAGTTTAAGCTCATGTTGTGTACTTCAGGTGTACTGATCCCTGTAACATCAAGCTACAGAGCAACTCTCTTGATCTGAAAACCAAGCTTTCCACTTCCTGATGTGGCCAGACTTTGACCCTCCCACAGTCTACGGGACATGATAGAGGTCATATCTGCAGGTCTATCTTGTAAACAGGAGCTGTCTGCTCTAAGAACTCCTAGGATATAGTCCATTATGACATAATCACTACCCTGGAGAAGTCTGTCATGCAGGGTCCCTCACCCGTGTTCTCCTGAGGCATCCCAGCACAGACCAACACATAATCTCTGCAGAAGTTTCTTGATTCTGACTAGTGAAAGTCTGCTAGTGGTAGAACCCATCAAGGAACAATGGGATATTTCCTTTTTGCTGGCTAGGAGGAAAAATGTCCTCCCTGTGAGGAAGAGGCAATAGTCAGTTTGGAAGGAAAGAAAGAGACTGACTTACAATAGAAAAAAACTGAACACTTCTTGAGAGGGCGTAAGTGATCTTTTTGGTATTCAACATGTAGCAGGCTTTTGTGTGTGTGTTGACATGCATACACACCCGGAGGGTATTTAAAAACCTATTTCCTGGAGGTTCAGATAAACCTATAACTTTTAACCTTTTGGGGCAAGGCAGCTGTAGCCCCTTTGGAGTGCTGGCAGTGTGCTCCTTGCTCATGGGTTACAGGATGCTTTATGAATGATGTGATATATCCGAGGACAGCCAAGGAGCAGCCAGAGGGGAGTCTTCCTGCAGGGCTGGGGCAAACCTGATGCTGCTGCTCCTGCCGTCATAGAATCATAGAATAGTTTGGGTTGGAAGGGACCTTAAAGATCATCACGTTCCAACCACCCTGCCATAGGCCATAGGCAGGGACACCTCCCACTAGATCAGGCTGCTCAGTGTCATGTCCAGCCTGGTCTTGAACACCTCCAGAGAGGGGGCATCCACAACCTCTCTGGGCAACCTGTTCCAGTGTTTCACCACCCTCACTGTAAAGAATTTCTTTCTTATGTCCAGTCTAAATCTACCTCCTTCCAATTTACATCCGTTGTTTCTGGTCCTCCCATCCAATATCATATTAAAAAGTCCTTCCCCTTTCTGTAGGACCCCTCAGGTACTGATAAGTTATTGTAAGGTCCCCCCTGAGCCTTCTCTTCTCCAG
>VZTY01025698.1:123531-137510 GCA_013400935.1 Turnix velox | reverse complement strand
CCTCACTGTAAAGAATTTCTTTCTTATGTTGAGTCTAAATCTACCTCCTTCCAATTTACATCCGTTGTTTCTGGTCCTGCCATCCAATATCATATTAAAAAGTCCTTCCCCTGCCTTTCTGTAGGACCCCTCAGGTACTGATAAGTTACTGTAAGGTCCCCCCTGAGCTTTCTCTTCTCCAGGCTGAACAACCCCAAGTCCTTCAGCCTGTCTTCATAGGGCAGTTGCTCCAGCCCTTTGACCATCTTTGTGGCCCTCCTCTGGACCCACTCCAATAGCTCATTGTCCTTCCTGTGTTGAGGGCCCCAGAACTGGATGCAATTCTCCAGGTGGTGTCTCACCAGTGCCGAGTAGAGGGGCAAAATCACCTCTCTAGACCTACTGGTCACACTCCTCTTGATGCAACCCAGAATTTCGTTGACCTTCTTGGCTGCGAGTGCACACTGCTGAGAAATGCTGAGATGAGTCATGCTGAGAAATGTATCGGGTTTGGATCTCTTGCTTTCTGGGCAGGCACCACCCCAATCTAGTTACGGAAATGTAATTAAGAGAGTTAAAGAATTATTGTGGCTGCTTATGAAATATTGTTCTGGATGCACAGGGCATCTGAAGAAGAAGCTGGAAGGGGAAAGCAGTTTCTATACTTTTTCTCATGACATGAGTTATAGTCATAGTCATAGTCATCTAGGTTGGAAGGGACCTTTCAGATCATCTAGTCCAACCATGAGTTTACATCTTGTTGCTGAGCTAGATGGAAACTGCAGGGGTCAGAAGAAGGCTTGGGAGCCAGGCTGTTCTTATATTGCTGCCCTCATTGTGCTCTAATTCAGCCACAATTCCCTCTTGCACTGAATAATAATAATAACCATTAACTTCTAGGCTGCTGAGAAAATTGAATAGTTAATCAATTTGAAGATAATATGATACTGCAAGCCAAGCAGATCTGGGCCTGATCTACCTTTGGTGAAGAGATCTGTGTGATACCTTTATAACATTAAGATCCTGCCTGTGACAAAGTGCAGATGGTCTTTCTGTGGTCCTGTAGTTTGAATCAAGGAAGAAAGTCCTAGTTTCTTTCTTATCACAGGCTCATTATAATTTTCACAATGATTTAGCTTGGTTTGAACCAATGACCTTGCCTTTCTTTAGTCTCCTGAGCCAGCCCCTAATACACACTAAAAAAAGATTTTTCTTTTCTGATCTCAGAGAGAATAAAAATCAAATCCCTACAGAACAAAGAGACTTGAAGCTCTACAGAGCAGTAGGAAGCCATTGGACAACATGAGAGCCTTGAAACCAAGATTAAATTGCCAACTTGTTGAATGACTCTCCTGAAGAGATGTCACCTTTCACTCACAGGTCAAAAATTGTCCTCCTTGGTGCATGCATGCACATGTGAGGGAGGCAGGAAAGGACTGGGAGAAACAAGGCTGCTGCAGCACCATGGGCTCTTCTCAGGAGCAGAGTGTCCTGGGTTAAGCAGTTTGCAACAGCTGAAATGGTTTGTGCTGGCTTATGAAGTGCAGAGAGGGCCTGTCCAAGTCCTCTAGCATGTAACTAGCTTACCCAGCTGTCCACACTTGGTTACGTTCTCTCAAACAGCAAGCAGCTGACCATTCTTTCCCATCTTTTAGGTTTCTGGGGTGTTAAGAATCCCAGGATAAAAGAGAAGATATTTTGCTCCAGAGAAATAATAGGATTCTACTATTGCTTTTAACATCTTGGAAAAAAGATGTAGTTCAGTACTACTTATGCCCCCTCTCTGGAGGTGTTCAAGACCAGGCTGGACAGGGCACTGGGCAGCCTGATCTAGTGGGAGGTGTCCCTGCCTATGGCAGGGTGGTTGGAACATGATGATCTTTAAGGTCCATTCCAACCCAAACTATTCTATAATTCTATGATTCTATGATTCTACTCCTAAAAGAGAAACAATCTTAGGTTCCTCTGTTATCTGGAATTAGAGGCTGTGCATGCTACTAAGTTTTTCTTTGGAGTCTTCAGAAGTACTGTGAATTACATGCTACAGGCAAATGGCCTCATATTTGGAGATTGTAGCTTCATCACTAGAATCTATGTTCCTTTTCCATGAACCAAACTTCACAATCCAACTCCACAAAAAAACTCCATCCCCTCCTTTCCTTCCCCCATAGCTGGGCATGATCACATATTTTCTCACACATTTGCTGATGTTAAGAGCTGGGGTACCTGCCTCCAGAGTGGCCCCCCTTAGCTCTCCTCTCTTCTTCCAACTTCTGTGGGGTTGAGAGGTGCTGGAACAGCAGCCTGTCCAGCTGCCAGCCCAGCTCCCACCAGGCAGGCAGAGCCTGTCTGTGTTCAATAAACTCTGCAATACCCTTAGGCCACTATGCTGTGGCTGCTACTTTATTTTATGGCATTGAGGTCAATGCTTACCATATTCCCATATCTAACTCTGTATGTCAATGCAAATCAGCCCAGGAGAATCTTCTCCACCAGCATTACTGGAAACTGGGGAAAAGTGATACTTTAATCTGTGAGAAGTGAGGGGATTGCTGGTTGTAATCTGCTTTGCTTTTCTTGTAGTGTGGTTTTAGGGCAGGAACAGGCAGAAGTGACCTCCTTTCATCTCAGGAACTTCAGCATAAGAATGTAGTCTGTGTATCTTTTAGGGTGATTGGTTCCCTGATGTTTTTCTGACAAATGTTTTAATTTCTTTCATTGATGTAATAATTGTCTCCTGATGGTGCAGGCTGAGATGCTGCTAAGCATTTCCAGTGGGATTAGATTAAAAAGCACACAGTTCCTCCATCTGGCTATGCTAACACCTCCCTGGAGTTATCCTGTAGATGGGATCAGGATGAGGTAGGCTACCTCTGGCTTGTCTGTAGCACTTTGGAGGAAAGGAGAGCATCCCACACGATGTTGTTTAGGAATAACCTTCTCAGAGGAATACTCTCTGCTTAATACTTGCCACTTAAAAGCTGGTTTTCTATGTCCTGCAATAAACATAAAGCTTCCAAAAAGCGATCCATTGCAAGATGTGTGAGTCCTGCTATTCATTTTGCTAAATTCTTCACCTGAATTATATCTTCCATCAATTAATTCCAAAAGTTATTTAGATACCATGTGGAAAACATTCCACTGTACCTGCCTCTCTTGTAGTTAAATGCTCTTCCATTTCCTGCACAAAGCAGTAGTTTTGCTTTCTCTTTCCTTTGATATTTGCAGTAATTTTGCCTTCTCTTTCCTTTGATACTTCTATCTGTTGCAGGCCTCACTTGTTTATTGCCTCTTGAAACCAATCAAAGAAAATCATTCCCATTCCTTTCTATACTGCAGTTTCTTTACTCCATTGTGGTTTTGCCCTCCCCCAGTTTCTTCTTTTTGTGTGATGTCTTTCTTGATATCCTGATCCCAGCAAAGTACCTGGGTTTTCCTTAAACAACTCAAGAGAGAGAGTGCTGTTTCAGGTGACGATGCGTCACAATTTTTCCTACTGTATTTTTCATCCTATTATGGACATTTAAAATCAGTATGTCTGCCTTTGCAAGTTGCTGATGCTACCAGGTATTTGAGTTATAAGTGAATTTGTCATCCTTATGAAAATTATCAGCTAGCACTACTTTCCATAAAGACAATTATTTCAACCAAGCTAAGACACTTCTGTGTTTAAGCCCTGAAGTTCTTCATGGTCTCCAAAGACTGAAATCCATCATACACTTGGAGCTGGCCTCAGACATTTACAAGCATGCAGACCGGTATTTTTCTTAAAGGAAAGTATTCTTTGCTGTGGGTACCTAAGTCTGTATTTAATTGAGGGAGAAAATGCTGAAAAGGTGGATTTGGCTTTAGCTCTGTGATGTTTGAGACACAGAAGGATGGATCACCAGGGTGGAAGAATTGCTTGCTTTTTTTTTCCCCTCAATAGTCTCAGCACGATGTCAAGCTGGAACCTGCAAATTTATAGCTTCATACCAGCTCTGGATATGTAGCTGCCACATGGATTCCCCATTTGATTGCAGGTCAGACCACAGGCCTGGCATGCAGTGTATGGGTTACTGTAGATACAAATCCAACCATTCATGAATTCTGAGCCGTTTTTTTGCCCTTTCCCTTGGTTAATCTACAAAAATTCAGGCCTCTTTCCTGGCCAGGAATTCCATCCTTGTGAGACCGTGGACACTTGGTTGCTAACGTATTTGGAGTAAATAAATTGTAAAAATTATGAGGAAGACAAAGATAGTAATAAAATTCTTCTATGAATAGTGAAACTGGAGCCTGAAAGACAAAGACTGATGTGCCTGTGAATGGATATAAGTGGATAAGAGGCTGCTGAGCTCATGATCTGTCAGACTGACCAGAATTACTTAATTGTCTCTTCTTATTCCCCTCCTGGTTGGTATCCATCTGTTGTCTCTTGTCAGCATATTAATTTAGGCTTGTAATTGCATCTCATCACCAAAGGGAAAAAGAAGACTTTTAAAATAAAGTAGTGCTGGAAATTAAACTAAGCCATAAAACACCATTTCTTTTGCTGTCCCTCAGCTCTGGACCCCAGTCACACTCTAGCTTTACTGCTCTGCCAGACAGATAACCTTTGCTGTATTTCTCACTTCACTTGTCCATGCTCCTACCAACCCTCTCCAGTCCCCCTGGGCTACATGTCTCATGTCACTGGATGTACACTGCTTCAAGGGCTCCTGAGCAGAGGACCTCTATGACCTGTGATGTGGTCTTTGTTCATGGAGGTGTCCATGTGTTCCTGTTGAAGGGAAGATAGTAAACCGGGATTTTCTTTTTAAATCATCAGTGGCTGGATATCTACTGTTTTCCTGCCCTTCTCTTTCTATGTTGGCATCTCCCCACTCAGTCTCATGATCTCCCATGACCTGTGCAATAGCCTTCTGAGAGCCTCCCAAGGGCCTACTAGACAAGTGTCCCCCTAGAGGACACTCTCCTTGGTCACTTGCAGGTTTCCTGAAGAGAAACAGATGGGAGCTGATCTCATTTAACCATCTCAACCTGGTATAGTTAACATGCCCTGTCAACAACTTCCTCATCACTGCAACTATCTGGGATGACTTCCACAGTGCTGAGGAAGAGGAGTGCACATGAAGAGCTTGTAGTTGCTCTTCACCAAGCTTTCCTGACTTCAGTGACTGCTTTCCCTCAAGGCATGATGCTCTTACAGAGAAGAACATTGGGTTACTTACTGAAGAGCCTCTGTGCATAATGTCTCTCTTCAAACTCTTGCAGTATAAGCGTCACACAGAGGCACAAGAAGAGGGAGTTACTGGCTTTGGGGGACTTGGTGGATTGAGAAGCTACAGGCAGTACCCCGGTCTTTAGGGTTATTTAGACTACATGTGCCTTGAGAATTCTAGAAGGATCTGAGACTCCTGAGATCCCTTAGTTCTCATTGCTTCTAGCTAGAACTTCTCAGAGTGGGCTTTTTGGTTTAATTGTGGTTTGTGGTGTTGGGATTTGGTCTCAAAAGTGCTGCCAAGGGTTGTATTGTGTCAGGGTAGACCCATCTTCAGATACTAGTTCCCTGAAGAGATTAGGTTTGCACTTAGCTCTGTTGTTGCACAGCAGGATACTTTAGACCCTGATTTATTAAAGCCCTTGAAGCCATGTTTGAGGCTCCAAATTAGATTTTCCTACCTCACAGAATTATTGTGAGGGGAAAATATTAATTTGGAGTATGCTTGTTCCTGTGGGAAAATGGAGTGGGTTCAGAGTTGGGCAGGAAAATTAACACAGAGAGGGTTCAGAGAGTATTTCTGAGGTGACCAAATGCTGGAAATGTTTCTGTAAAGAAAATGGGGTGTAATGGTTTTGGTTGTGGATTACTTGGTGGCTTTCATTTATAATTGTTACAGGAGATTGTCTTGATATTAGAAGAAGGCACCAAGTACAGAATGGAGAATAGGCATCAAGTATAGAATGTGTCCACTTGTAAAAAGTACAAAAAGGTTCAGTGTGCAGCAGATGTGGGATAAGTGGCAATTAAGGCAGTGGGTTTGAGCAGTAGATGCTGAAGTGTTGCATCTAGCATGGTCCCCAGGATGGAGAAGGGCTGGTTTTTGCAGGAGTGAATGGCTTATGTACAGTGCTAAGGCAGGAGCTGCTCAGCTCTGCTACAGGTAGAGTTAAGACTAAAATAGGGCAAGGCAATGTCTGCATTGCCACCAGAAGTCTGTCACAGTGAGACCAAATGTCTCACAGATAATCTCAGATCTGTTAGGATCTCTGAGTCCAGACTTGTTTCCAAGCAATTGTGTGGTCCCTCAACTGAACCATAGCCTCAGCTTGGTCTTGTGGCATATCTTGTCCTAAACACTCTCCTTTCCAAATAGCCTTCAGTTTCATGCTGGTAAAATCAGGACACTCTCTTATTGTTTGGGATCCACAGATATGCCAGGATTGTCAGCTTTTGAGCCCTGCCTATGTGGCTGCTGGGAACAAAACGAGAGAAGAATTTGAAGGGTTACATTAACATTTAAGCACTGCTATCAACAGAGATGAAAGTGTGCTGGCTTAAATTAAACATTAGTGAGAACCAAGTGAAGTTAGTGCATCTTCAGGGAAAGAAATGCAGAGCTGGAAAGACAAGATAACTCTAAAATAGCTGGCAAGGGTCTTATCTGAGTCTGTTGCTCTGTATGGTCATCACCAACATCATTTATACATCTTAATTTTGAATTAGCCTATCATTTGTACAACCAATTATAACTTAATAAACTGTAGTGGAGGAAATAAATAATTAGGTTACGGATGCACTTGTTCAAAACTGCTGAGTCGGAATTTCCTGTCATATGCAAAGCATTTTCTCTCATTTATCTGTTTCTCTTTCTACTTGTCTGACAACGGTATGTTGCCCAGGCCAGCAGAACCTTGATCAGCTTCTAACTGGTACCAGAGTGGTGCAGGCTGACTGGTATGTCTGCCAGGAACAGTTTCGATGTCCCAGCACTGACAGTTGCTGCCCTGTTCCAACACAGTGGTAGATCCCACAGGATGAGCACTTGGGTTGGATGCTTTCACTGCTATTGCATGGAGATGATTTCCTGCCAGAGGCTAGACTTTTTCTTTTTAAAATATGATATTTCCAAGGTCTCGTTGCAGCTAATATATATGACCTTTTGTCCTGAGTGTCAACACTAAATTTTGCCTTTGCTGCTGGGCGTTTTTGAGCTAGCTCTGAACCTGTCTTCACAGGCACACACATGCATGCTTGTACTTATGCAATACCCATTGACTTGAAAGAACATTCCATATAAACACATACACATGTAGAGCCATATGGACACATGCTCGTTAATTGAAACCAGGCCCATGTAACGAATCTCTTTGTTAGCCTCCAAATCCTGCCCAATCTGCCAATACTTATAAGATGCAAGACTGAATTACTTCCATTGTCTGTCACTTCAAAGCTGAAAATTATTTTTCTGGCCCCTGGCCCTTGCTCCCATATTCTTTGAGAAATAGCATTGATGTTTTGTTTGAATGCACAAAAGGATATATTTATGTTTTTTCTACAGTATATTGCATGTAAGCTGTAGCACATGAGCTGACTCTTACTCCTATACAGATGGTTAGCTAAAGGCATACAAACAACTTAAGTTGTCAGATCCAGCTTAAGTTTGACAGAAACACGGTGAACTCCACAGGAGGGAATTTCTATTTATAAGGATGCAGCACACACTGGAAAACAATCTTTAGATTATAAAAAGACTAAATTTGAGGAAAAAAATTGAGTCCCTGGGAACTGTCACAAACAAGTTTGGTGTGAACCTGAATTAATTGCCTTGTCATCCCAAACTATTTACTGATCTTTAAATACAAGACTATGTTTCAGCATAGGACCATGCCTCTCTGAGCAGCCACAATAGGAGCAGCTTTTGGAATAAGGCAGAGCTCAGAAGCAATAAGGATGATAAAGTGTGAAGCCTTTCCCTTAGTTGCTGCAGATATTGGAAAGTTTGAAGAAAAAGTGATGGAGATCCCCCACATTTGACCTTCATGTTAAGAGTGAAAAGTGCTGGAAGGACAATTCAGAGGAAGTGCCTGCCTCTGCTACAGCTTTCTGTGTGATGTTGAGCTTTACTGAGACTATGTGTCTCTCACTTTACCCTCTTGCAAAATTAGGGAAGTATCTTTTATGACCACACACAAAGATATCTAAAGATTTCTTTCTGGTGTTTGAGATTTCTTTCTGTGTTCAAATCCATGTATTCTGCTCAGTACACTGTGGCCAGAAGATGCAGTCAAATCCTGTGTCATGAGCACATGGATCTCCTGGTCATGACTTGGGTGAGTGAAATTCTGCCCTGGAAGCCAGGGTTCCAGCAGTCTCTGTGGTGATCAGCATTCAACCTTTAAACAGGCCAAACTCCAGCTTTGCTTCTTGAGATTCTTCCAAAAGCTTTGATCTGCCTTGCTCCTTTAAAAGAGCCTTTCTTTGAAGGGAGCAGGGGACTGCAGTGATCAAAAGCAGAATGAGCCAGGCCTGTCTGCCAAAATCTTTGCCTGGTGAAGAAGAATCCTAGGTACTGGAGCTTGGGGAGGGTGGGCTAACAGGGAAAGCTTATTTGCAAGCATTTTAAGTCATTCAGCTGAATCCATGCTCTGCACCAATATTGCAGATCATAATTTTCCCAAGCACTCATTATTTTAAAACACACTGTATGTGTTTGATCTGTCTTCCCTCTAAAAGACCATCAGGAAGATTTGCCAGTGATTTACTGTGCCTGTTCTGGAGGGAGGGGAAGCAGATCAATAAGCCTTGAATACAGCCTGCCATCTGGGTGGGCTGAATGAGCATGAAGGCGTAAAGTTGGGATGCAAATCTACAGCACTTAGTTCTCAGCCAAGACAGAGCTTGTGCTCAATTGTTTAAAAGTAGATCTGTACAGACATGACTTATTACAGGGGAGGAAAGGGGCTGATGGGAACCCTTGGGGTCTGCTCTGCAGAAATCATTGCTACTGATGAAACCCATGCTTTGAGTGCATGGAGATTTCAGTATATGGGCTTCTGGTGTCTCAACAGTGATGCCTAAGATAAATTGATCTTTTAGAAATTTATCTTTGTGTTCTGGTGTTTCTCATCTGGGAAGTTCACATTGGTGGGAAGTTTTCTGGTGTTTCCTAGTTGGGGAACTTGAGCTGAGGTGACTGGTGGCTGAAGGAGATGCATGCAACCTTACTTCTACCTCTGTATGAAGGCAAGAAAATGAATTCAGTTGGCCATACCGAAAGCATTACAGTGGGTTGTAGAAACCCACTCCTCTCTCTCTGCCTTTACCATGGACTCTGAACATGATGTTGAGCAAATCACATACACCCAACTTTTCTGTAGTGGCACCAAGCTGTTTCCTTTTATATGTAGAGGCAGCCAGACCCTGTGGTGGCCAAAATTAATGGTCAGAATTGCAGATTTTTAGCATTGATCTGCCTATGAGTCAACACCCCTGTCTCTAAAATGCCCATGATGGTGGTTTGATTTTGTAGGGGTGACTGGACGATAAAAGTCCTTTTGAGTTGGGGAACTGCTCAGCAGTGATAATTATGAGGCAAACTGAAAAGCCCAGGAGGGAAGCAGAGTTCTGTGTGCTGTGCAGTGCACTGCTGGTGCACAGATAAATATGGCCATAGAAGGAATAAGGAAGATAATCTCAATTGTGGAGCACTTCTGTGTGCCAAATGAGGCAGTGAATCCAGTAGAAAGGAGAAGAACATAGGATCAGTTAATTAAAACTGTAACCCTATTATTATTTCTGTTACTAGAGTTCAGTTCTCCACAATCCATTTGGTGTGAAGTCAAGGGCAGGTGGGAATAAAATGCTTATTTTTAGAGACTCTTGAGTGCATGGAACTCAATAGAGGCTGAACCTTATGTTTGATATCAAAAGCCATTTCCTGTCCATATTTGAAGTTGGTATCATGCTATTCTTGCTTGTTGAAACTGTTGATGTGTTGGTACTCTTCCATTATCCATCACTCTGTTCTGCAGTTCAGGAACTGGAAGGTGTGCAGGTGGCTTCATTTTAATATCTATTTAAAGTGTAAATGGCTGTCTGCAGCGCCCTTTGAAAAGGCAAGGGCTGTTGGAAGCTTTCAACACTGGTGAGAACTAAGAGTGCACATGTCAAAGGGAAGAGTGGAAAAAGCAATGCAAGATAATTGCTGATGGCTTTGAGGTTTAGAGCTGAGAAATTTGCCCTTTGAATAGTGGTAGGAGCTCTGGAAGGTGGCAGAACTGGCAAACAACAGGAAGGCAATCCTCAAGGAAGTGGCAAGGCATGTGTCAGCCTGCCCACCCTGGAAGAACTACGGATCAGATGAGCAGAAAAGTGCTTTTGGTTAAGTAATGACAAGTAGTGCCTATACTGTGCCTGTTAATCTGGCTGTCTCAAAGATGTGAATGCAAACAGTAGCCTTATTTTGTACATGGAGAACAGTTAGACATAAGGTTTTGGTAGACTCAGATGGTAGAAGTGGTATAATTTTTCTCTCTCATACTAGAAATCTGTCTTTCAAGACCTGCTGGAGGTGATTTTGTGGCCACACCGTCAATCTTTTTAAAACAGGTTATGTGAAACTATGAAAGTTGAGATGAATCCATGCATATGAAGGATGTTGTTTTAAACAGAGCAAGTCTAGATAGTGAGAATCATAAGAAGCAAGAGCTCAGGGATCTGTGGCTTCTCATCCACTGCACCTTCTTATAGACTGGACACTGGTGAAAGGAAAGAACTGTTTTGCTTGGTACCCATTAAAATTGGTGATTCTGGGGAGAAGAATGAAGTTACAACATAGGTACACGGATTTGTTCTTACATCCACCTGGTGTGACACTATGGCAGTGTAACACTATCAGTATAATAGTGATGATCAGTATCAGTATGATAGTGACACTATCAGTATAACTATCAGTTATACTGATAGCTGGAAACTTGTGCAACCAAGCTAGAAGAGTCAGAAAGTTAGGAATAGGCTAACTTTCCTAATTGTGGCTTCTACAAAAATTAACTGCTTTTATTTATAGCATGTATGTATTGGCCTAAATGGGCAATAAAGGGGTCTTGCATGTTTACCAGCTTGCATCTCTGCCAAATTTTGCTTCCATCTTCACAGTAGGGGGGGTAGAAGTCATCTAGGGAAGGATGAAAGGAAGGAGTTACGGTAGAAAGCATCTGCTTCCCATTGAGCTCTGCCTTAGAAACACATAGTGCGAAAATTTGCTTTTTTGCCCCATGAGTGCAAAACCAAAATGAGGGAGGGAAACTGAGCAGGGGAGAAATCCAGCATAGGTGCTAGTATATGTTAAAGCCATAGTTGTCTGAATGTGAATGTTCATAAGGATCGGCATGCAGTAATGGCTCCATTGGCACTACAGGTCCGCTTGCCCTCTCTCCCTGTGAGGCACTGGTTCTGCTCCAGAGCATGCTGGATCTGGATGTGACTGTGTTTGATTCTTAATGACCAGTATCAGCTTAAAGGGTTTGTGAATCCTGATCCAAATGCCCTTATTTACTAGTTACAGCATGAAAGGTTCTCCTTGGAGGTCTGTCTCCTTTCACCACCCATTGCATTCACCACGGAAACTGGTGAAGCAGGCAGCTGCTGGGGAGGTAGTGAGGGCTGAGCTGACCACCAGCTTTATATATGCTGGTAAGCAGCAAGCATGGCCTAATGAGCAGAATCCCCTTCCTGTCCTAAAAGGAAAAATATCCCCTCCATGCGCTCTAATCTCTCTGCTGCCAGGGCATGGTTGAAGGCAATGAGGTAGCTGAACCAGTCCTGCCTCCTAGATCTCTGCTGAAATATGTCATATGTCCACAGCCTTCTGCTTTCCCTTGTCTCAAGCACAGTGCGTCTCAGGAAGAGCTTGACAGGTTCCCTCTGATTTCCAGCTCCCACGGAGGCAGACTGGGAGGTGCCAGCAGAGGGAGCTGTGTGCTGAGGGTGCAAATGGTAGTGAAATGGAGGTATCCCCAAAAACACGTGAGAGGATAGCCTAAGGGAGGGCCTTGTCCTGGACCTTTTCCTGGACTTCTTTCATCTTTGTCTGAGCTTTGGCAACTGGATGAAGTAAAAGCTCCAAAATTTGTAGAATCCTCTGGATCTGAGTGGAAAAACTCATCTCCTATGCTCAGCTTCATTTTCTCACATTGTTTGGGTTCTACCACTCTTCCACATCATGATTCCCTTTCCCCATCAAGAAAGCAGTTGTACCTCTCAGTGGGCATGAAATTATAAATCAGGGACTACTAGATTTACTGCACTGCAAATGCAAACTTTTCCTTTATTGCAGCAAGGTCATTGCAAATCTTCTGGTAGACATATGGCAATAAAAGCAATTACTCCTTTGATCTCTTTGTCTCCCTGCTATGGGATTTCAAGGTCCCTACTGGGTGTTTGTGCTCAGTTTTTTCTGGCTGGGTGCTTGAATAATATACTTCATAGACCTTGATTTGTCTCTGCTACTTCCACAGGTTTCACTAGCAACCCCCTGAAAGCTGGTTACTTTAGTATGGATTTAGCTATTGGCCTGCTGGAGTCAGTCTTTAAGGCTTGTTCTTTGGGAAACTGAGAAAACTCCCTCGTGTTTTAAGATCCAGAGGGAGTGAAAGGGAGTTATCTGAAAAGAGTCTTCCTCTGAAGTGAAAATTGTGAAGGTTCTAAAGGATTGTAGTGTTTCCATCTTCAGGATACTCCACCATTCCCTCTGCTCTCTACTATCAGTCTGCTTGTCCAGCTGCATGTAATTTCACTGCCTTGGCTTCTCTGACAGTACAGTGCATTAACAGCAGGAATTAGGGACAAAACTATCTATTTCCTTGACTCCAAATCAGCTTTCAGTGACCTAAAGGAACTGAGCCACCATTTATTCAGGTCTGATGGCTAGAAAGTTTTTGCCCATTCCCCCCTAGGTTTCTTCTTGCATTTCCATTTATCCTTTACGTTTCTTACTGGTGATAAATGTTCCCACAATATTACTTCTTATGTGAGACAAGATGAACCTGACATGCCTCTTCTATCTCCTATGTGACATGCCACAGGCTAGTGAGGAGTCCATCTGAGGGCTGCTAAGTGAGGCTGGGACATGCTCCTATTTCTGAATTATACTATGATAAAGTAGCACTATCCCTAGCTTTGAATGCCCGCGCCTCAAATCATAGGAGCGCAAGATACATTCATCAGAGGCATTTGCTGGGCTTGCACTGACCTCTAGTGACAATACAGGGGACCGTGGTCTTCAGCCGTAAAGGGGTTGAAAAGACACACGCGGGTCCTTGGTGCTGGAGTGTTTACAATGGTTCCCCTAGTTTTCAGCAGGACTGTACATATGAGCCTCTGGCAATGCTTTGGGGAAGCCAGCCTTCTGCTTGATCCGGTTCTGTCTGCTCAGTAGATGGTTGCAGTGGTTCTCGGGTGTCTCAGACTACATATACCTCCCCACTGAACTGCTTTTCCTCTGCCAAGCTATCAGGATCATGATAGTCTTCAGGTATTTTGGAGTCTCTGTTCTTCCTGTCCATCGCCGAGCAGACGAGCTCCGGGGAGGGGAAGCCTTCACTGTCTGAGCCACTCTTGGCAGAAAACAGCAAGAAGCTCCTTTCCAGGGCTTTCTAGAAGCCGAAAAGAGAGAGCAGCGGCTCCCGGCAGCGGCGGGGGTGCTGTCGGCTGAGCAAGCGGGGGCAGAGCCAGCTCTCGCGGCGGGAGATTTAAACGAGCTGCTAAGGCGCCAAGGGGCAGTGGCCGAGCAGACACACACCGCCTCTGCCGCTCCGCAAACAAATACAAACTGCAGCAGGCAGCGCGCAGCAGCCTGTGCGGGAGGACAGGGCGGCCTCAACCGCTGCACAAGGAGGGTTAGACTGTCCTCATTAGAAATGGTTTATAGAAAAAGGAAGTCTGGGGGTAGGAAAAGTGTGGGCACTCAAACAGTAGCTCCGAGCAGAGATGTGGGTGTCCAGACCACTGGATGCAC
>VZTY01025698.1:43821-123371 GCA_013400935.1 Turnix velox | reverse complement strand
ATCCATAGTCCTCTGCAGAACAGGTATGGGATCCTAAAAGAGGAAGTGAATGTTGTAGTAGACCATAAGAGACCTACTGTAGAGGACTCGACAAAAGAAGACAGGCCCTCTGGGTATTCTGGCACCACTTGCACACAAAAAAAGAGAAGGGTCCTAGTTGTAGGAGACTCAGTTCTGAAGGGAACTGAGGGACCAATATGCAGAGTTGACCCTCAACACAGGGAAGTCTGCTGTCTGCCTGGAGCCCATATCAGGGATATCATTAAGATACTCCCTAACCTGGTGAAGCCAACAGACTACTACCCACTGCTTGTCTTCCAGGCAAGTGGGGAGGGAGTTATGTCCCATAGTCAACAAGGGATGAAAGAAGACTTTAAGACCTTGGGACGGTTGGTGAAGGGCTATGGAGCCCAGGTTATTTTCTGCTCCCTACTACCATCTCCAAGGAACGACAGGGAATATAATGCAAAGATTAAGTCTATGAGTTTTGNCCAGGCTGGACAAGGCACTGAGCAGCCTGATCTAGTGGAAGGTGTCCCTGCCTACGGTAGGGTTGTTGGAACTCGATGATCTTTAAGGTCCCTTCCAACCCAAACTATTCTATGATTCTATCTCTTTCCCTCTCCTGTCCGTAAATCTGATCCTCCATTTCTTTTTGCTCCCCCTTCCCTNTAGCTGGGCTCATTAGGAGGGCTTGAAATGGCAGAATGGCATCTGATGACTCATTGTCTGTCCACAATGACAGCAAGATAACTTCCTGATTTCAGGAAGTGAAATCATAGAGTGGTTTGAGTTAGAAGGGACCTTAAAGATCATCTAGTTCCAACTCCTCTGCCATGGACAGGAGCACCTCCCACTAGACCAGGCTGCTCAATGATGCATCCAGCCTGGCCTTAAACACTTCCAGGGAGAGGGCATCCACAGCCTCTCTGGGCAACCTCTTCCAGTGTCTCACTATATTCCCCTGTATCTCAGACCCACACATCTTATCTGTGCTGAGGAGCATGCCTCTTGTGCTTGCCCCTGGGAAGATGCTGGTTGGAGGCCTCTCACCCTGTGGATTGACCCCTCTGCACCCTGGCTAGTCTGGTCCACATGAAATGTCTGAGAGTGAGTAGCAAGGCTGCCAGCTACAGCCTTCAATTCCAGGTTGAACAGAAAGGCAATCAAGTTTCCTAAGCAGTGTAACAGATGAGAAGTGTATATTTAAACCCAATATCCATGTACTTAGGTGAATTGTGCAACATGAAATTTGTCATCATGCATCAAATCACTGGTGTATCTGAATCAAATACCATGGCTCTGACAATATTGGGAGAGCTAAGCTGCCTGCAGCATCTCACCAGCTGTGGAATGTGGAAACAGAGGGTCTGGGATTAAAATTCCTTCCCAGTTCCTCCAGCATCAACTGGTACACTGCCTGCCTTATTATATGAGTAGGCAGAGCTGCAAATGTAGATAATCACAATTAGGCATTCTTCTAAAGACGACTAATGCAACTGCAGCATACATTTCTGGGCTGCTCCCTGGGCTGGATCTGTTTTGAGTGGGATATTTCACACAATTTCCTTTTACTTTCCTCAGTTAAAAGTTTCTTAGGCTAACTGCACCCTGGATGCCAGCAGTAGAGATTAATTCCAGTGCTGGAAGTGACCCATAAACTTTTACGCCACACCTAGCATCATCTTCTATGAATCCTACCATCTACTTATTGCTTGCAAGCTTTTTTTGTTGGTGGTGGTGATGGTGTTTTTCTTGTTCACTGCAGGAGTACCAAGCCAGTCTCCCACTCTGAGTGTGCTGGCAGGTGGCTACATTCTGTAATGGTGCTGCTGCTTTTGTGCTGCTGCTTTTGTGTTTGCAGTGCTGTCATCACTCCTCCATCAGCCCAGGAGTCAGTTACTTTGCTTGGTCGGTTTTGGCTTCTGCCACTGATAGAACAGGACTCTCCCCTGAGCTGTTCTTCAGAGTTTTTTGCAGCATTGCCTTGAACATGTACAGGTAATGTTCAAGGCAAGTTAATGTGAGTAGTTAATGGGCTGATTCTTACTAGCCTGTATAGCCTGACTCTCAGGTCAGAACAAGGGTGTCTCTTCCTATTGCCTTCTATGCTGTCCTTAATTTTTAGCTATTTCTGCAGTTCTCTATTCCCCTTGCCTTGTAGTGAGTACAGGAATGGATTTTACCTGTTCCTCCTGAGTATGGCTAACAAAATGATCTGTTTAAGCAATGCCTCTTTATAGCAGCCATCTCCTGTTTGGAGGACTCCTGTTTGACCTCATTACTTAGGAGCTTTCAGAAAAGTTGAGTGCAGCAGGGATGTCATCTGTGTATGGCCTCTGCCAGCTCTTGGTGTGAATTTAATCTGGTCTGACAGATTTATTGTAGTCAAATGCCCTGAATTAGTCAATTTTTTGCCTGTGGAAAATCCCTTCCTGTCTTGCACTGTGACCTGCAGAAAAATAACCAGGGAGGGGTAATCCTTCCTTTGCTCTGCAATGGAGTCTCAGGCATGGCAATTATTTTGTTTCTCTGATTATCCTCTTCCAAAGGCTTTTCAACCAGTGTGTGGACTCTGCTGTGACTAGTCCCTGAAGTAGTCGGGGTAAATTTTGTCTCGTCTTTTGTAAAACCAGATCCCTGAAACCCCTGTGATGGCTTTTTCAGGAGTGACATGACTTTGTGTCTTACAGTCTGTGTGGCACTGGGTCAGTGTCCCTTCTAAATGTGTAGAAGATGATCTTTGAGCAAATATGGGTCACGTGACACAACCATATCACAACACAATAATGCCATTTGCTCCTATTATTTATTGCTGCCTTATGTTTTATAATTGATTCATCTTTGTTGGCATCTACTTTTCTGTTTATTGTGTTCTGCTCTGACAGTGCTCTAGGTTACTCCCTGCCTGCCAACCCCTAATGTAACAGCTCTCAAATGATGGTGATGGGAGCTACTAGGTGTGTAGTATTTGACATGGGATATACTTCAGGAACTGAATTGACTAGGGTTGTCAGATGCCTGATGACCCAAGGATTTTTCCCAGCACATCTGAGCTTTAAATGCCCAAGCTGTTTCTCAGGCAAACCAAGTGGCTCAGGGTGTCCAACAGCCTTTATATCCTTGCTGACTTGCCCAAGACAGCTGCTTATGTTGAGGCAATGGTTGCTGGAGACTGTTGCTCAAAAATTGAAAGCATTGCATGTGACCTGTCCTGGGCATCCCAACAAAGTTTGGATTGTTTTTTCCAGCCTGTAAAATATCATATTGTCACTTGTGATCCACACCATGCTAGAAACAGAGTACAGACACCAGCCAAGCAATGGGTGTATCCCAGCAAAGCTCCCTGGCTGGCATCCCCCAGTATTCCCATCTCAGTCTCTAGTTTATGTCACAGTTACCAGTATTAGATTGTAGCCAGAGGAGCTTCATCATCCAGTAGCAGACAGGTCTTTGGTTACCTTGGACTTCTAGGAGTGCCAGGAGGATGAGGACAGCAGGACTCCTGGGACCCCCTGCAAGACCAGGCTTCACACACCCCAAGCCTTCCCACAGCTTTCCCATGAGTCCCAAAGACTCATGTCATGGTTCTGCCCTTAATTAGCATGTGCTCTCTCTAAGGCAGATTAATCTATAAGGAAAAAATTCCCTTCCATCTGATTCCTGATAGGCCTTCCCACCTCAAAACTAATGGAATTATGCCCCAAGTTTGCTGAGATCTACCTGTGTACTGGGGTTTAGACTTTTTGTTGAAGAGCTAGAGCTGCTGAGGTGTTTGACTACATACATCTAAGAAGGCAACAATCAAACGATCCAGGTAAACACCTCAGTGATTTTGCTTTGGGACTTACTTCTGCTGAGCACTGGTCTAAGACATTAAAAAAATCCTGCAGCAGCTTAGGCACAGCTTCCACAGAAACTTATGAAAGTCCTTTTCTAGCTCTCGTGGGTGAGAAGCAAAGTCTGACTCTAGGACTGAGGGTACCATTGCTAACAGTATCTGTAGAGTCTGCAGAGTGCCTGAAACAGAACTCTGAGAGTTCTTCCTTCACTTCAAAATGGGACATCTCAAAATTGACAAACAACAGAACATGACAGTACTGCATCATGTTAAAGGAGTCAGCTTTGATTCAGTGGGAACAGCAAATGCTTAACATAATACCTGAAATGCTGATGAAAAAACACCAAACAGAATGCTTTATAATAAAAGGAAACAGATTTTATTTTTATACCCTCAAAGTTAAAAATAAGCATTTTAAAATATTTACAATGACTATATATGAAATATTCTTTGTTAATGAAACAGAAAAATACAGTACTAGAATATATCCACCAAACTGATAAATTCTACATAAGAAAATGTAACAGAAACAGAGAGAGAGAGGTAAATAGCATCCATGAACAATGAGAGAGAGAGAGAGGTAAATAGCATCCATGAACAATCTGCACCTGCATGGGTTTTTATACTCTCTGCTCTTTACTTGTGGATGGAATCCTGGGAAGTTTTGATCTCTTGTTCCTTCTAAATGCTACTTGTGATTGAGATTGTTTGAACTGAGAGAAATTTGTGAGTTGCCTTACTTTCCTGTTCCATCCTTTCTCATGGGGACCTTGTACTACAAAGAGGACTCAAAATCTCTCAGCAGCCCTGGGAGGTAGGTATGGTTTTATGGAATTTGGCAGATGGGAAAACAACCAGGTTAAGTGACTGGCCTAAGGCTGTGTAGCAAGAGGATGAACTCACAAGCCCTGCTTCATCTCTCCGAATCTCTCATTAGGGAATATTATTTCCTCTGATAACTAGTATCATCTGCTTTTGAGATGAGCTGTGTCACAAGGTGGGGTTCTTGATTAATACTGTGATAATGGGTGGTAATATGGGAAAAGGATCCTGACTACAGGTAAGAACTTGACTCAGCAAAGATGTTTGGTGTTGTGATGCTGTTACCATTTTCTGAAGCTGAACAGAAGATTTTACTGTAGACACACACCTATATGATTCCCTCTCTGCATGTGCATCATTGAGCAATTTCATCCTCTTTAATTAGTAACCCCTCTCTATCTTCCCCTCCATGCTTTCTCTCTCTCTCTCTGTCATCCACACTTGTAAATTTGCTCTTCCTCCCTAATCTGATACATCCATGGGAATGTCAAATAGTAAACAGAGCAGCAAAATAATTGCTGCCTTCTTTGTGTAGATATTTTTATAGTAATTTAATTTGATTTAATTTGATTTCTATAGGACTTCTCAATTGAATGCCTTTAGCTTTCACATATGTGCATATGTATATATCTATATATATAAATGTAACAAAAGGCCCACACCTTTTTTTTCATTGGACAAAAAAAAGGGGGCAAAGCCTTACTGCCCAACCCATATGGCACACCAAAAGATAAGTGAGAAGGGCTCTAGGAAGGGAAAAAGATGCAGCCCTTGTTTTTGTGGTGTCCTTCAATCATCACTACTGAGCTTGGATCTTTGTGAAGGTATGACGTAACTTTGCAGAAAAGGAGAACAGCTGTCTGGGTCACCTGCAGGTTTCTGTTGGAGCAGCCCCAGGAGTGCTAGATCAGTTGTTTCTCCTTTGGAATGCCCAGTGAGCTGTTTCTCCATCTCCTTGGTGAAGGAGGTTCTGAGAATTGTAGCTTTGTTAGTGGTGGCGGCAGTGTTGATGATGGTGGCTGTTTCCATCTTTTTCTCTTGGCCCAACAGTTCTTTCAGCAGAGCAATTCTTCCCTATTCCCAGTAGCCAACCCTCTCCCCTAGATTCCCATGAGCCTTATTTTTTCCTAAGAACAAGGTAGAGGATGCTAATGATGAAACTGAAGCAAAAGCAGATCCAGGCCAATATGAAGCAATAGCCATGGTGAGAATCTGTAAGATCTAATGCTTTGCCTGTGAACCGAGCTGTGTAAATGGAGACTCCAATCAGGATGCACAGCCCTGTGGCAAGGAAGGGGAGACAAGAGAGTGAGTCAGAAAGTGCACAGCATTGCTGAAGGACCTCTGAAATGCAACTGCCCCTTGAGCTCATACTGCATGTTTTCTGCGATATGAGAGAGGGGCTGGTGCCCATTATGCTTATTTAAGGAAGATTCCTCTTGCAAACATGATGACATAAGACATTCGGGGCTTGTTTAGTGGGTGCCATGGAAAATAAACCTTTGCTAGGAGGAAACAAATAATAAGATTTGCAGACAGTTTGGTGATACATTTTGAATCCTCTGAGCAGTGGCTCACTGTTTATTCCCATCCCCCAAAATACTTGAATCCTTTTTGCTACCTTTCAGAAGTGTTTTGCAAAACCCACAGGGGTTTTCTAATGAAAATTTGGAACTAATTTCATCATATGCAGTAAAAAAACAAAAGAAACCAACAACTTTCCAGTTCCTCTGTGGCTCTATTTGTTCAAAAAAAATGGGCAACTTGAAACTTTAAGCTAACAACCTCCCCCATTGGCCATGTGTGGCAGATGTGTGGCTACTTGCACTTGCAGAGACACTGAGATGCAGGCAGAGCCTTTGCAAGGTGTATGTACTTACAGCAAACCAGCATGATGGCTCCAGTAATGTAGAAACGTTTGCCTTTCTCCAGGGTGAACAGCTGGGCAATGAACATGACCAGGGCAATGATGGAGAAGATGATCGAGAGGATCATGAAGGCTTGCACGGCTTTGAGGGCTGTGAAAACACAGGGAATAGATTTGAGAAGTTCGGGTCTCAGCTTTGTTACTGAGCAAAAAGACCCTGCGATTCATCACTGCAATGAGGATGCAGGTATCACTTACCATCATCACTACCGTATAAGCCAAACTGCTCGCAGGTATTGTTGCACTGTGGCCAGAGTCCAGTTGAGACATGTCCAAAGGTTGAATTACCCACCATCCAAACCTAAAATGGAGTGAGAGTCATGTCACAAAGAAGGCTGCCTTGGTCCCCTGGCCAATTGTCAGGCTAAATTGTAAGAGGAGTGGCAATAGCCCAAGTGTCATGAGACAGCTGAAAAAATCAGCATGTACCAGCAACAGGTGACGATCTGAAGCTGGGGAGAGATGATCACAGAATCATAGAGTTGGAAGGGACCTTCAAAGGCTATCTAGTTCAACCCCCCTGCAGTGAGCAGGGACATCTTGCACTTGATCAGGCTTCTCAGAGCCTCATCAAGCCTGGCCTTGAATGTCTCTGGAGATGGGGCCTCCACCACCTCACTGGGCATTCCAAAGGAGACCTACAAAGCTGGGTGGCATTCGCTCCAGGCAAAATACCGGGGAAGTCTGTTCCCGTGATGGGGAAAGAGCTCGGAGCTTCCTCTCCCCGTGCCAGGCTGCAGGAGGGTGTCATGAGGAGGGTGAGAAGCGACCCCAACCCGCCGCCCCGTTTCCACCGAGCCGCCAGGGGGCACCCTCACCCCGGGATCTCCCGGCAGAAGGGACGGTGGGCGGCCGGTCTCCCTCCTGCTCTTGGGCTCTCTATCGGGAGCGGGGCTGGGGGCTACGCTTGTGACTGCCTTCCAGCCCTCGGCAGAGGGCTGTTGCCGTCAAGACTGACAAACAAGGGAGAGCATCCAGTTGTGCAACAGCCTGGCCGCCAGATGGGATGATAAATACTCCTTATGAGCTGTCATCTCCTGATCTCTGCTCCTTGTTGCACTTTTTTGGATGAAGAGTGCAGAGATGCTGGCTGCCTTTCTGCATACCCATCACTGCTTCATGTCTACATACTTCTGTGTGTAGGTGTCCTTAACCTACACCTGCCAGCCACATGAAGGGCTAGCTAATCCTTTGGAAGATGATAGATGTGTCTCATCAGAGTGGTCTCTACTTACGTTGGAAATGGTAGAGACGAAGAGCATGATGACAGTGGCGATGTGAACCACAAAGATACCAGCCAGTAGCACCAACATCTTGGGTCCCTTCTAGGTGGCGTCACTGGTGCAGAAAGCTCTAGAGAACCGGAACAGAGGGAGGAGGTGAGGGTAGGGCTGAATGAAAGAATAGCATTACTATGAGCTTTATTTACATGTGAGAAGACAGGTTGATTTTGAAACCATCCTGGAGTCACACAAAAAAAAAAATTGCTAAAACCTGTATCAAAAATCTGCAAGAGGGAGTTGCTCAAGTGATTAAAGAAAGCCTAGAGGTAAAGGAACCAGTCTGGGAGGAGATGTAGAGCAGGGGTAGTTAGCTTGGGGGCATTTTTAAAAATTGCCTGAGTGTATGCTTAAATTTAAATAAGTGTGTGGTTATGTAAAGTAAAAATAACATACTCCAGGCTTGCACTGGAGGGGATTTTGCCCACAGGATTCACAGAGGTCAGGAGAGATTTCTCTTCCTGTTCTCCATTTCCCCCTCATGGCACAGCCTCCTTCAGCCGGTCTGGGACACAAGCAGGTAGTGTAGAGTGGAGGACTGTGTATTCCTGGGTACATCACCTGTTGAGCTGTGGTGAAAAGTGGACTGGGAGGGTGGGGGGAGCTACTCCTATGCAGTGGCCTGCTACAGTATGTGAAGAGGAGAATAATAGCAACAGAAATTCCACTGAGGGGTTCTGGGACAGAGGAAAATGCTCAGTTTCATAATGAAAACTACCTAATTCCTGTTTAAAACTTGAGGCACTTTATTACTGCATTAAAATTCTCTTGTAAATTCCTCATTAATTTGTTTCAGGCTCTTTTGCCTCTGTGCATTGAAAGCTTTTTTTGTGTTATTACCTTGTCATTTATGAACATGGGATTGGAAAGAATGTGCTTTAGATAACTCTTAAGAAACTATTCACAGAAGCTGCTGACTTCTTCCCTGAATATTTGTAGTTCAAGGAATAAAGCTAATCTGTGAGTGAGTGCTGACAATTCACACTAAATTAGTGAGCATCTTTCCCCTCCTTCCAGGCATTTATTAGGAATCTGCAGCATGGCCACAAAGATCAGACAGAAGAATTTGCTAGGTTCCACTCTGTGGCCAGTGAATGGCTGCTTCCTAGAAAGTTTCAGAGGGCTGTGTTGCTCTTTCTCTTGCTAGTACTGAAGAAGAGTATCTGTGATTAATGTTGGCTGTCATGATGTTATTTTGGTCCAGATGACTCAGGTAATGATTGATGCTGTCACCACTTGTCCAGGGTGTGGTAGCATTGTCATGGGACAACACAATATCACTGTGTTGTCTTTCACAAAAACTGTAACAAAAGGCTTTGTAAAGTGCCATAAATATATTTAATTTCTTTCAATGACTCCACCTTCTGCACTCCTGTCTTTCCCCTTATTGTGAACATGCGTGGGAGTCTGTTACCATAAAGTGCTGCAGTTATTCCTTGAACTGCTCTGGATACAGTTTCCCAAATCACAGCAGGCAGGCAGGCTTCTCTGTCAGCAGCTCTTTGTCCAGTTCAGCATTAACTGATGACCAGAGGATTTAATTCCTTAAATTTGGAATCTCAAAGAATGATCTCTGTTAGGTCACTCCTCCCATCCAAGTGAGGCCAGTCCTTAGAACGATAGATTAGTTTTAGTGACTGGTCCTGCCTCCTCAGCAAGAACTTGCCCACTGTCAGCTTTTCTTCATCTGGGAGAAATCTGGGGTTGTTTAACTCTGGATTGCTGAACATGAGCTGGGCTTGCTCATCTGCTTTGGGGCATCCTAACAAACTTCTCATGCTGTAGGACTTGATTTGCCTGGAGGAGCCCTCTCTTGTCACAATACTTCCCTAGGTGTTGATCCTTAAGAAAGTACAACCTTCTTAGGGATTCTTCTATGGCTGTAGTGACTGTCATTTATGAGTTCAGCATCGTAAATCTAGGTCCTCAATACTGTAGGCAGATCACCACATGAATCACCACTGACCTGACCTGAGCATTAAACCCTTTTTTTCCACTGACTCCGCAAGGAATGAGGGTTTCCAAATAGTGCATGGGAACCAATAAGGACATCATGAATGTACCTTGTGCTGAGAAATTTGTTGTTGCCATGACTAAGTTTTTTATCTGCAGCAGGTGCCTCAAATAGAGCCTCTGGATCAAATCCTCTCATCCCTTTGATTACTTGTTCTTTTTCCTGATTGCCTTGGTTCTTACACAAACTGTAATGAGTGCTGTTGCCTACCATATTGCATTGGTGGGCAGACCCCAAATTGTGGCAAATTTGCCTGTTGTGAAATTTGCCTTTACTGGACAATGGCTAAACTTTCATCTTTCTTAGACAGACTTACTTTTCATGGCCTCCTTAAAAACTAATTCAGAAGGACTTTTCTGATGATTATTTTTGAGTACTTTCATAAAAGCCATGCACTTGAAAAAAACCTGCTTTCATGACACCCTGAAGGGCTGGAACAGTCCATTCAAATGTATCTTCTGTTTGCATTCAAAAGTGAAAATGAGGGCTAAATGTCACTTTTCATTGTAAAAAAAGAAAGCCCTACACACAGAACTCTGACAATACACTAAGAAAAACCCCAAAATGCTTAATTCCCTCTGCTTTTTCTGCACTGTTCTCGCACTGCTTGAGAGCACTTTTAGTTCAGGTGCTTTCAATGCACCTACTTCCTGAGAACATCAGCATCTCTCCCTGAACACACACACACACACTACCAAATGCAAACTCCTCTGGGGATATGTGCTCACAGTTAGTTTTGATTCTTTGGGAGTTAAAGCACAAGTTTCCCTCTCTATTTGTTCACTTTCCTCTTCCTTCATCTCTCCCTGCCTTTTTAATAAAACACCAGAGAACAATCCCAAAGGAGCAGGGAGTGAACGATTTGATTTTAAATGGAGTCATCTCTGTCTCTGACTGCTTCTCCCATTAGACAAAGCAGCTGGCAGAACATTGGTGACTGACAGGATACTCTTTCCATTTGTTAAGTGTGAGACATCTTTCTCCACTACAGGGTGGAGTCACACTGCTAAAGCAATAGGACACAATTGCATGCAAATGCCTTTTCTTCCATTCCTCTGCCTAAACTGCAGCTGGATTTGGAGTTCCTTGGGCTCTTCTTGGGCTATGAGTCAGTCTTAGGCTTCCTAAAGCTGACAGTTTTTTCCACTGATTCACTCCACAGCTCTCAAACCCAGAATTATTTAACCCTGCAAGTGTTCAGGACATGCTGTCAGTTTTAGAACTGCCTCTCAACATCCAGTCAAGCAAGCAGGTTGTGAATCCTGCATTGAGCCTCCTGGTGTGTCTTCCCAAGGAGAGACCCAGCCAAGCTAAGAAAAACAGAGTAAAATAACTACTGAGGTAGGACAAACTGGTTGGGAAGAAGGAGTCAGGGTCATGCACATACTGGACAGCCTGTGTGAGTCAAGAGAAGGCTTTGCGCTGATGAAGTGAACTGAGTTTTCTTTTCCTGGGGTGACTGATGAGGAAAAATTACAAGCTTCACCAACAGTAACCATGAATAACAATCACTATAGCAGCCTTCAGCACAAAAAAAGCCTACTGAAAAGCATGACATACTCTTATCTCTGTACAGACTTTTTCAGTGTCCAAACAGGAGAGCACAAACTAAGGACCAGTGCCCTAGTTCAGGTTCAAGCAGGTAAGAACTATCCATTCAAGACCAATACAGTCATCCTGAGCAGGCAAAGTGTAGCCACCCATATTGACCCTCTGCCTATTTGCATGTTTTGGATCCTTCTGGCTGGAGGGCAGTCTGGAGAGGTGACTCCTTGCTCTCACTTTGCTGCTAAACTTGGCATCAGGATGGAATGCAAAGTACCACTTGCAGATATGATTAACACCAGAGGTATAGTTCCTCAGATACAGAGAGTGGGTTACCCAAAAGGGTAAGTCAGATTAGGTCATGATCCTTTTCTTCTGGCAAAGTGGACTGCAGGGAAAGGTAGAGAGGGAAAGTATACAAGATGTTTCTGCAGGAATGGAAGTGTTGTTTGGGAAGAAAAGTCAAAGAACTCTCAACTAAATCTGAATTGCTTCACATTTGATGAGATTCTAAGGGATGTAGCTCATATGACTTCTATTCCCATTTTCCTCCCTGAACTGAGGTTCCTGCTTGGGGCTATCTCTCCCAGGGTAAGCTAGTGTATTATAACGTGGGACATGATGGCTGAGGTGAGAACTCAGCCAATGGGCTATAGGAGCCTGTAGTTTCTGGGGAGCAGGGGACACCTAAATTCACCATCTGTGATCATCGCTGTGACCTTGACTACTCTAAAATTCATTTTTTCAGCTGAAGTCCCTTGGGTTCTATACATTAAATTACTTAATGAGAAAAAGAAAATGCTTTCTGTCCAGAATGCCAACAAAAATTTGCATAGACTGAAAGCAACTGAGATGAAAGAAATTCTGCCTTCTCCAAATGCCACCACAGAAAATGCGAAATGCAGCAGTAAATCAGACCAGTGATGTGTATCATTCAGTGTTCTATCTTTGATGGTGGGAGTGGAAGGTCCAGTATTCAGAGAAAGCATGTAAACCAGGACAGTGTCTGCAGTGGCACAGAGTCATAACAGAAATACTGGTGCTTCGAACCAGGCCAAGCCCACTTGGAAAGAAAGGGGAAAAAATGGGAGAGGACTGGACAGAAGACGAGTAGTATTTGGTATTACTTGAGACAGACACAAAAGGCCACCTCTCTGGTGCATTCCTCAGTGAAACCATCCTACAAATAGCTGCAATGCCACCAGCAGGTGAAAACTCAGGGTGTGATAAAACCTTCTGTATAATTTGTAGCTCTGCTTTTTTGACTGAGTTGAGGCCCTGATCACATTTTAGTTACGCTACAACTGCAGCATCCTGTACTTGTGTGTGGTAGAAGCATGAGCTCTCATTGCACTCAAGGTCTTTGGGCAGGATGCAAACATGCAAAATTATGTGTGATAGCCCAGTGGCATTGTGACTTTGGATCCATTGTATTATTACTAGAAAGCTGATGACAACTTTAAACAACCACATGGAAAGATGATTTTGCTTTCACCCTACACTTTGCCTCTTGCTTCAAATCCAGACAAATCCAGAGTCCTTGCTGACTCTGGACTTTTATAAACCACTGTACACCAGCATTGCTGTTGGGAGTCTGTTTCTGACAGGCCAACTTGACTCAATTTGCAAGTCAGATACTTTTTATAGATATGTGGATGAGTAGGCTGGTGCCTCTGGAAAGAGATTTCACATGTACAGGAAGAGGGTTGGGCAGAAGGTGTGCATGGGCACATGGAGACCTTTGGAGCCTCTGGTTTATAGTAGTGAGAAGCATGGATGGTGGCTGTAGTGACCACATGGGGTACATCGAGAATGTAAAAGTAGCAGATGAATGCCAACCAAAAGAAAAGTGTAGAGCAGCCTGAGGGGATACAACTGAAAATAAACTTAAGTAAATGGAAGATTTTGTCTGGTTCTTGGGGAGCATTTCCTAGTGGTACAGTCTCCCAAGGGATCAGGATGAATTGGTTTTCCAGGGTAGTCATAAAGAGCCCATGTGTGAATCATTTCTTGTCCTTAAAAATCCACCCTTGGCAACAAATCTCTAATCACTGCGAGATCCAAGGAGGAGTCACAAAAGATGACACACAAGGGTTTTCCAGCTCTCATGATTCATATGAGAGTGGGGAAATATCAGGGCTCCTAGGGCAGACAGTGAGAGACTGGCATTTTCTCCAGAAGAAATCACCCTCAAGCACTCAGGCATGTGACTACATCAACAGAAACTCCAAAGCTTGCTTGGTAGTAGGAAAGTGAAGAGACAGCTGCCCAGGGCCTGGCAAGAGCCAGCAGCTGCTGCTGGCAGAAAACACTGCCACTCCTCACACCATGCCAAGGAAGGGCTGATGGGCAGTGAGTAAGAGGGAGGGTGGGGGAAGGGGACCTTGTAGCTAATGGAAGCACCCTTAGCAAGTTGGATGGTCTCCCTGAGTGGGTTAATTAGATGTGGGAGTTGCTGGGACTTGCAGAGCTTCAAAGAAGATGCCAAGATACGTGGGAAATGTTTGTGGGAGGACTCTGCTGGTCTGGCCGATGACGTGCTGCATGCAGGGCTGAGTGCCTGCAGTTCTGCATGGCTCCCTCTATGAATGGGAGTGTGCCTCTGTGGTTCCCTTCTAAGCAGGGCTGAACTGTGTGTGTGAGCATGTGTCTGTCTGCATGTGCGCTGATGCATGTGCATGTGCACTTCATTAAGGCTGAGCATATCTTTCTGTATGACTTTGACAGTGCCCATGTGGGAGAAACCATCTGACAGCTGTGACAGGAAAGTTACAGTGGAGTGCAAACGAAAGTGCACAGATCACTGCTGGTGGGATTCCTGGTTTTCTTCCTTGCAAAAGCATTTGGCTAGAGGTGGAAGGTCCATGAAGCCCACACCAGCTGTGCTTCTGCCTTAATTTTAAATCAAAGATGCAGTTTTAGGAGGGTAACTGAAAAAGAAGTGGTTCCTTATCAGATAAACATCCCACTCTCTCAAGACTGCAAAACCTCTGAATATGCCAGTACAGCTTACAAGACAGTTGAGGTCAACATGACTTAGGCATTGAAATAGTCCGAGCTTTTGGATCAGTCTGCCTCCAGGGTGTCCTTGTTCCCACAAGCCAGCTTGGAAAAAGACTGTGCAGGATTAATTTGCAAAATTGTGTGATAGATCTTACTTTCATCCCTTGAGTTGCATGAGTGATGAGGTAACTGAAGGGTGAGTATTAAGCACAAGGAAGAGAATGTTGTACAGTGTGGAGGTGGTCAGTGCTTTGTGCAGGGTGGGGTAAAGGTGGCCATGAGGTAAAATGCCCCATTTGGCTTCAAGCAGGCTTCTTACACCTGGGATAAGTATGGTTTGGCAGAATGGTATGAGGGTCATTCTAGCTCATACAGAAATGGCTTTCCATGAGGCATTAGGAACTCCCCTTGTCCCCAGGGAACATCACACTGACATGGATGCAACTGATGAAGGCCAGGTAGCAGGCAGGTTGGCAAAGCTGCCTGAGCTGTCAGAGCCTGTATCTATGCCAGTCTCAGACCCTACCTTTCTTTCAGCAGTAGTTCACATTCCTGGAGCTGATCTACAGCAACTCCCTGACCAACCTGCTCTCATCTCTGAGCATTTCATCTCTCCCCTTTTGCTCCCATGAATCTCAGTATCCTTTCCAGAGGCTTGCTGGGGCCAGTAGGAGAGATGTTTCTCAGGAATGAGAAGAATGTGGATGCTGGACCAAGTTATGACAATTTCTTTCACAACTCCCCTCCCCGAGAGTACTCTGCCCCGTGAGGGCAAAAGGACAGCAAAGGCCCACACCCTGGATTTCCTCTAATCCAATCTTATTCCCAGGTGGCCCCACATTGCCTTTGGTATTAGTCACTGCTCACCTGCTGTTGGTCACCCCACTGCCCATAGTTCATTGTGTTTTTCTGTAAGGCTGGGAATGACCTAGCCTGTGACCTGTCCTTGGGCTCTCAATCATGGATGGCTGCCTATGCCTGCAGTACAGACTGGTTTTTATAGGGGAAAGGGGATATTTCTTAATGATGAGCTTGGTGAACTGGTCACTCCCTTGGGGAATGTGGGTTCCGGAGCTGAGCTGTCCAAGCCATCCCTCCCTACCATGACAAAGCATAAGCTTCATTTGGTCTTACTGAGAGAGTAGCTTCCATGTACTCCCTGCTTTGCTGAAGACAGCTCAGGAGAAGGAGGGCATGTGGAGCTGCAAATATGGCCAGTGTTTCCTCTGCTCATTGTCCAGCTGTTCTAACTCAGGGCATAGTTTCCAAAACTCTCCCAGTGGAGTCTGAAGAAATTATTCTCAAGATTGCAGCCCCCAGATGTGCTGTTTTGCTGCCTCCCCTGCCTTCAGCAGCAGCAGTTTAAGAGAAGAGGCACTGCAAATTTCCCACTGGGCAATTGACATGGGGAATTGCTGCTCTCCCTTGCCCTCCCTTTTGGAGGTGTAAGAGAGCACCCTGGGCTCTCTCACTTCTCCCTGCCTTGAAGGAAGGGTAAAGAAATACCATCTTTTATTCCTTATTCATTACTTTTTTTTTTGTGGAACAGGACCAAGGAAAAAAATTAGGAGTGACACACCCTGCTGCCTGCCTTGTGCTTTGTTGGGTGACAGTGCTGTCATCTCCCTTTTGAAGTGTACAGGAGCCTATTAAGTTCAAAAGAGTCTAGCAGTGCTCTTTCTTGCCTTGTGTTGCTTTTCTTGCCATGGGGCACCTGAGCTTCTAAGGACAAATCCCATCCTGGCATTAGGTGCCACCCCTTTTGCCCTTGGGGTAGCACTTCTTGGGGAAGCACCTGTCCAGCAGCCAAAGGGAACTAGGGCATAGAGATGTTCCCTGGAAGGGCTGTCACAGCTGCCACGTGGAGTTAATGTGGCCTGTGGGAGCAGGCAGGGCAAAGGAAGCAGACTGTACCATGCTACCTCTCCACTTTTGCTTTGAGGAAACTCAAGCAGGAGCAGGCTGAATGCCATGGCCAGCCTTACAGCTGGGAGGGTGATGAACAGAGAGAAGGATTCATACTTGCAGCAAATCTCCCTAGCTCTCTAGTATCATTATAAACAAGGCCCTGAGGTTGGTCTGACTGAGAAAAAACAAACAAAAAACTAAAAAAACCAACCAAACAAACAAACAAAAAAAACCCACCAAAAACCAAAAAACCCCCACTGGTGATTATCAGCAGATCTCCCAGAACTGGTTCAAAATACAATCTCTGCTCCACCCCAGGCCACCAAACAGTAATTCCTGCATATACTTGCACACTGCAAAAGTCAAAGACCACCAGCTAGGCCAGCAGGGCCGGTTTTCCAAGCCCAAGGCTCTCTGTCTCCAGCAAGGGAGAGGGAAGCACTAGCAGCTCCAAAACAGAGTGTTTCACCACACAATCCCAAGACCTTTCTCCATTAGTGTGTACTTGGGTGTGGCTTGACTGTGTCTCTCACAGATGTCTACATCAGGATGGCACGTGGCTGGTGAAGATGCTCATCTCTCACATGAGAGGAGTATGGATGAATAGCTGGAACTGTGCACTACATAGCAGAATGGTTACACATATCTGGGGGGTGTTCACCAGAGCCTGCTGAGAGGATCTCCATAGGTGAGCATGCAGTTCTTTGAATGAAGGAGCTGCATTTCAGGGTGTTCTTCCAGACAGTGCAGTGTTAGTGATAGTAAGATACCTCAGTTTTCATCCTTTTCTTATGCTGATCCTCAAGGGAGCAAACAGAAATATGCTACCCTTAATCTCTCTCTCTCTCAGGACATACAGTCACCAGGTTTGGCAGCTGAGTGAGGTGGTGACATGCAGCCCACTTGAACCTTGGATATCATGGGAACAATAGTTAATGGTCTCACTCTTCATGACCAGCTCTCTCATGTATATTTACTCAGAAAAGAATCCCACTCTGTCCAGAAATGTCAAGTGGGCAAAGCTGCTCTCAAAGGTGCCTTGAGGAATTTGAAACTTTTAGGTGAAAGCTGCTTTGTGGCAAGGACATTTTAGTTTGGGGGGGTTTTTTGGTTTGGTTGTTTTGGGGTTTTTTTTGCAAACCAATTGTTAAACTTGTTAAATAACTTCCAAAAATGCTTTCTATCTGAACTGATTGTTGACCTGGAAATACTTGTTGCCTTGGTCAGCTTCCCTGCCACCTAGACACATTTATTTCCTAGGCAGGAGGCTCCCCTGTAAAACTGAGCTGCAAGCAAAAGGTCCAGAATGGACCATCTTTCTGCAACAGGTTAAGGCCAGCCCAGCCTCTTGGCCATTTGTATACTAACTGACATCACTAGCCTGAGCCACAGCCATGCCTAGAATAACTGGGAAAAAGACTGTTTCAACCTCTTTCTGACCCATGAAACTGCTGGGTTCCTGCAACAGGAGCCAAAGCCTGGTGCAAACAAAATTTTGCTTTACTGTGCTCCTTTTCTCAGACTTCAAAAGCAGCTTAAGGATTTCACCACATGATACAAACCATAGCAGGTAGATGAGGTGAGAGAACTGGCCAAGAAAGGGAAGGAAAGGAGGGGGAGGTTGTATAGAAAAAGGCAGGTGAATAGGGAGAAATTGCCTGTTTCTGCAATCCTATACTTCCCATCAGTGCCTCCCTCTGTCACCACCACACCCATCATGCAATCTGCGGGGCTCATAGCAATTCCACCCGCTCCCTCACTTCATTTCTCAGTGATCCCACCTTTGGAGCTGTGTTGCTAAGAAAGACAGAATGCTTTTCTACTAATTTCCTGGCTTTGCTTAAGAACTACAGTTTGCCTTCAGCCTCAGGAGTGGGGGCCCCAAAAGAATAATAAGGGAGTTTCACCTCTGCATCTCTGGGGGCTCTCAGACTTCGTTTGGAATGGTTGTTGTTGTTTTAAACTAAAGCTTTGCAAGCTGCCCGTGAAGGGGAGAGGGTCAGGCAGGAAAACAGGAGTGAGAGCCAGGAACGCTGAACCAGCGGCCCGAATTTCACGCGGGAGTTTTCCCACGTTTGTAAACAATGCCACCACTCCAAAGGCGCGGGGTGGTGACTCCCGTGCTGGGGCTGGCCCAGGCTGGGCGCGCCGTGACAGGGGCCCTGGCTGCAATGTGCCCCGGAGGTGAGAATAACATCGCGGCAGCCAGCCCTCTCTACGCTTGCAACCGGGCCGCCTTGTAGTGTTGTTTTTGCCTCATAATTGCAGCCGAGTTTTGAAGCAAAAGCTGAAAGGTGAAGATGCGTCCCGTAGCCAGCTCGGATGTTGAACAGAAGTGAAGAAGCAGAGGAGAAAAGCGGGCTGAGAAGGGAGAGCAGCCACCAGAGGGGGAGAAAAGTCACTGAGGAGTTTTGAGAGGGATTCTTACCTTGTGGGCTGGAGCTGGTCCTGGCACCTGTGAGAACAGGAGAGTGCTGGGCTGCGCTGCCAACGTCTCGGAGGGGAGACGTACAGTGAGGGGGAGTGACCTGGTGGTGGTTTAAGTTTCCTCCGGTGGTGCGGAGAGGGTGGTGTCCTTCCACGCTTGTTTTACGGAGTTACTATGAATCAGTCTGCCTTTAAAGAGAGGGAAAAAAAAAAAAAAGAGAGAGGAAAAAAAAAATGCAATGAGCTACGCCCTGCTTTATTGGCAGGGAGTCAAGAGTCGTTGGGAGGAAACCAGCGATTCAAAGAAATCTGTTCAGGGCTGCGCCTGACTCAGTGCAATCCTGAGACCACAGCCTGGAAAAACGACTGACGCTGATCCAGCTGAGTAACAGAGGCCCACAACAGCATCTGTTTATAAAACTTAACTTCTGGTTGTCATAAAAAAAAAAAAAAAGTTACAAATGTGGCAACAGGGCTGCAACAATACGATCATTCAAACAAACAAACATCCAGTTGGCAGGGGACATCATGAGGCTCCCCCCACTGCACAGAGAGAAGTCTCCGAGGTTGACAATGTGGTGGAATGAAAATTAGACCTGTGGAGTTAGCCTGTGCAAGACTTTTGGGAATATACTGAGGAGCAGAGATGCTCAAAATGCCATTCTGGCCTGGTGGTAACTCTGGAGTAAGTTGGCCAGATGGTAGTGTTTTGTTTCCATAGAGAGAGAGCAGGCAAGAAAGATGAAATAAGGAGTTTGTCATTCACATTTTTCTGAGGTCAGCATTTCTTGTCATCCTAAAGGCTTCTAAAAATAGATCCTTTACATTTGCAGAGAATAGAGTGGTGTAATTGTCTTGTGTCTGCTACAGGCAAGTGAGTAGGGATATGCTTGAGATGTGGGTGAAGGGGAAAGAAGTTTGTCAGAAAGCATCTTGGTTAAAATGTGATCCATGACACTATAGAGTTGTTGATGTGATACTGAAAGAAATCAAGCCTGCCTTTGCTAAGGCCCAAAAAGAGATAACCAGTTACTGATAAAGTACCTGATCCTCATAAAAGGCTTTTACCATTGGCAAGGAGGAGGACTCTGGATTGCCTTTATTTGAAGGCAAAGCTAATGCTCTTTTAAGTCTGCACAGATTAGAAGACCTTGCCATTTTTCAGATTATTACATCTCTCTGGTTTTACTAATAGGTGTCTGGTCTAATTTTAGACTGTAGTAATCTGCTAAAACAGAGTTATGGATAAAATAGCAATAAAGATGAACACATGCTGGCAAGATATATCATGCCTAGACAACCCCACAGGATTTTTGTCACTGATGGAAAATAAAGACAGATTTTTTTATCTCTGTGGGGAGAATAAACATATCTGTGTTTCATATCCGTGAGTTAGAATGTCCTTCTTGGTAATGTACATGAACGGTATCTAGAGAAAGGAAAATATATTTGCTTACCCCACAATAGGAGATGGCCTTTGCATTGAGCTGCACTGTTCACTTGCTCTTCCCCACTCCTCAGCAGTGTTTATTGGAATAAGAAATGGTCAATGCTGCACCAAATACTGGAGGGTATGGTCCTAAAGAGGACTGTGGATCAGAGCTCATCTGTAGTGCAGCATCCTCTGCTCCAGGACTGCTCACAAGTCACTAGCAGAGGGCAGCTGTCTGCACAATTGCAGATCTGCCCATCTGAGGCCCATCAGCCAAAATAACTGTGTTTGAAACACACAGGGGAGCACCCTGAGAAGTTCAGTATGAAGGCAAGGCAAGGCACTAGCAAGGCATGATTTTCTCAGAGAGAGCAAATGCATTTGGTACAAATTGCTCTCCAGCGTGGCAGCTCATGTCAGGCAGTGGCCAACATCAGATGCTTTGCAGGGAGGCAGTGGGGTTCTGCAGTGTCAGCAGCAGCTTGCCCACAGAAGCATTGCTTCCCTGCTCTCCATCTGGAAATGTTGGTGCTCAGCCAGCAGAGCAAAGAAAAGTAACCAGACAGGCCACATAAGTCATGACTGTGGCCCTGGAGGAGCACTGGTGCTCTGGCAGCTGTTGGCTTCATCCCTATTGCTATACCTGTCCAGCTGGGTGTGTGTGTGGAGGTGACAGCCAGTGTCAAGCAAACAAAGGTGTGGATACCTGCTCCTGTTTGGGAGCAATCTGCATGTGGGCAAGATGATGGCTTAAGCAAGTGATGATGCCCTCCTAATGCCAGGGTATGATTAGGTCACGATCAGAGCTCATCTTCCACTGAGTAGATTGGTAGCTCTTAGGGATGTTTCTACCTCACATCTGGAGGCAGGATACAAGTAACCTTACCAACAGGTTAAGACAGGAAAATGTTTCAGGTTTACAATATTTGTTGTGTTTTCTGTGCAATTGCTTCTTTGTGGATGAAGATTTATCTCAATAAGCTTTTCTAGGTGTGTGATGGAGAACCAGCCCTATCAACATACCTAGAGAAGAGGCTGGTCTTTCTGCATGCCTCTGGCACCTTTTCCCTTTAGGGTGTGTGGTTTTCATGAGGCAGGTTGCAATAAAATATCTACCATGTGAAAAGCCTCATCATGGCATGAAAAATTTGAAGCATGCTGCTTTTAAGTTAGAATTACCTAAGAAACCCACACCACAATCTGTGATGTCCCTTGACCTAACTTCACTCATTTCACATGCTTTTCTGAATGCCTGCAGCTTATTATTTGGAAGTGTTCAGGTCAAAGCCATGAGAATTTGAGATGTGGGAATAAGGATTGACATTTCCATGGGCAATGAGAGGGTGAAACTTTCCCATGTGTATCATGCCTTTGCTGAAACTCCTCCCAAACAATCATCCTGCAGCTACTGTATGTCTGCTTTTCCTGTGCCCCATTCATTGGCAGACATCACTGCTGTGTGTCCATGTTGTGACAAGATGAGCATCTGCAGTAATATTAGATAAGGCTGACAAACATTGAGCTTTCACAAGCCCAGATCAAAGGAGGAATGGATGATGAGGAGTGGGAGATGTGGAGCTAGGGGTAGGGGAGTCATGATCAAGCTCAGCTGGAAGCATCCAGAAGGGATCATTTCTAGAGGCGGGTTGCTGGGGGAAATAAGCCATGATTTCCCTGCACTTTTTTCAGATGCCAGAATTTATGCCTGGGAGAGATCTGCAGCTGAGTTCCCATGCTCTCTGGGATGCTTTCAAGTACAAACTCAACAGGCATTAAACATATGCTATTTGGATACACTTTTCTGGATAAATATCTGCAAACATACATTGTATATTAAGTCCCCCAGTCTAAACAGCATGTCTTCCCACCTAAAGATACTGAAACCCTTTCCTCTCTCTTAAATTGGCTATTTACTCTGTGCAACATTCCACTGGCTAGTTGCAGGACGGGTGGAGGGTATATGCTCCATGCTGTTTTGTACACCTCCACTTGTCATGACATGGAGGAGGTGGGGATGACCCCAAGCTAATGTGTGGGTTTAAGAAAATAGAAACAAACAAGTTTCATACTCCTCTGTAGTGGTGTAAGTGAAGTGTTTGTGTAGGTATCCTGGGGTTATCCATGTGATACAATAATTTTCAGAGACATATGATACATATCAGAGCCATATGATAAACTGCATTTGTCACGCATGATGCTGAAGGGCTTCAAATGAGAACATTCATCCACTGGAGAAGAAAAGGCAATTAGTTCCCTTCTTTATAGCTTCACTCATTTCTGAGGAGGCAGATATTAGAAGTCACATCTTTATGGTTTTGGTAATTTCTCTAATGTGTCTTGTCATGTTCCTGTCCCCCCCCAAGGACCTCTAGACTTCCAGTACTTAGGGAACCTGGCTTTACAGGCTTAGTGCTACAAGAAAGGACAATTGTAGTCAACATTGAACAGATGCAGCTCATCTTGTGCATAGTCTGAATTTTATTTGAGTTTTGTTTTTATTTCTCTGTGGCAGGGATTATCTCTGGCTTGAGTATCTTGCTAAACTGCAGTAGAAACAAAACCTAGAGAAACATCTATATCTGTTTTTTCAAAAACCATTTAGGACTGCAAGACTAACTGACATTTTGAATGTGGGTGATAGGTACAGAGCTGGAAATGCTCTGGATTTATAGTTTTTATGTAGGAATGGTTTCTCATAAAGCTTCAACAGGCAAGACTTTCAATAGTAACCTCCAGGACTTGAACATTATGAGCAGAGTCTAAGCTAGAATGAATGCACTCTCCACATCCCCCCAGTCATGTCAGTGAATCCCCAAAATTTCCTTCTTTTGTAACAGGGATAAAAAATTAATATGGTAAAGAGATAAGGAGACTTTTCCTGCCATAATTTGTGTAGTGATAAGCATTTAGTTTTGTCCTACCATGTGAAAGGAACACACAATTTGTTCTTATGTTGGAAAGGGAGATAATGATTCCTCTATGCAGTATATGGACTGGAGTGTCATAGTGTATTAGCAGCAGATTTGGAGACAGTGTAAATAGGAATCCATTAATATCTGGCTGAGGTGTTTGGACTAGTTTTCAGAGCCCAGAAGTGTCATGCCTTCCCATTTTCCCTTAGTTTACCCCCTACCCCAATATATTCCTTTTTTCCACTGGAAACAGCCCAGCTGAAGACATTTGCTAGTAATGCACAAACCCATGTGAGCTGTGACTTTCCCTAAGAACTTCTCCCATTCCACATCAAAGAGGGAGTGATTGCTGGTGTTTTCCACCTGCACATTAAACACTCTCTCATCCATTCTGTCAGCTAATAAGGTTTTCTTTATTGCCTTCTCCTACTTCTGGCTCATTTCTACCTCTGCCTTCTGTGGCTGCTGTATTGTGCAGTACACGCTACCCATTGCTTCACCAACAGGCTTTTCCATGTTAGTGGAGAAAAGAATATCCTGCAACCGCCAAGAAATTACATGAGCTGGCAGTACCTTATTTGGCCTCCTTTCACTCAGTGCTGGCAAAGGGAATTACCTGCATGACTGTCCTGGACTGCAACTGTCTGTAGAAACAGACCTCAGCTCAAAGGCCAAGACAAGGGCAAGTGCCATTTGTACTGCAGTTGGGACTTGATACTGGGACATCTTTCCATTTTCTTGCTGCTCACATCAGCTGTTTGCAGGTGTCAGCTATACTCTACTCTTTGGTGGACTTTGTTCTTAGAGTAGATAGTAATGTCCTGAGAAACTGGTAGAAGTCTCCCTCTGTAGCCAGAGATAACCTCCTAAAGGGAACGTGAAGGCTAAGTGTACTTACCCCTCACTTTCTGCAAAATCTTGCTTTTTTAACATCAGAATGTATTTATCTAAGTAACATTGTAGTGCCACAGGCTCTACATGGATGCAGGAAGAGACACTGAGACAGTGCTAACCTAGGAAGATGAATGGCACAGTCTGCAAGGGACCTGGCATATGAGCAGACCAAGCAGACATACAACTTATATGGCTTAACTCAAATTAAAACCCAGGAAAGGCATACTAACAAGGGCAGTGCTGTTTGTACTGTCTCCCAGCAAGTGGAAGTGCTGGTGGGACTGGAAAAGGAGGGAGGAGAAGGAAAAAAAACAAAGAATACCTGAGATTGAAAGACAGGCTGAGCACTGGCAGGGTCAGGGCAGGGCAGAGAGGGCTGGACACCATGAGTTATATAGCCAACAAGGAAAGCACCTCTGAGATCCCAGTCCCTGAGCAGAGTGCAGAAGGCTGACATGAGGCTCGGAAATCCTCTCCCTCCTGTTGCTGTTGCAATGCAGAAGGGAGGGGAGGATCTCTAGGTTTGCTTCATTCCTTGACAAAGTGACAAAGAGGGAAATGATTCTGTGACTGCAGAGGCATGGTTCCCTTCTGAAAGAGGAAACATCTATACGTGTCACGCAGCAGGGCAAAAACCGGAAACAACTCACATTGACTTCTTGGTAGTCTTTCTGATTTTGAATGAGGGATTTAATCAAGCTGGTGTTAAAGATAAAATTTGTGAGGGGGAGAACCTCCTGCTTCAGCTCAGTGACTGAGCATAAGAACTCTCTCCTTCCTTGCTACAGGTTCCCCTGCTTCTTGACAGCTGCTTGTTGGTCTTTTGAGAGGGAAAATAAATTATGCTTTGCTTCCCCTTGTGCACATGGGCTCCCTTTCTATGCCTTATGCATTCACAAGCACAAAAATTTTCATGACTCTGTTCCTTCTCCTTTAGTAGTATACAGTCACCACTTTCGTGCCTCCCTTGTGTTTGAGGCAGGATATGAGCAGGAAATAATAACACAAGATTCAAACTAGAAAAATGTAAGTCTATTATCTTGGGGAAAATAAACCCAAACTTAGCTAGTCAGAGGGTGGGAGCCTTTGGAACTTGCAAAAGAAACAGTGCTGGAAGCAAATTAACAGGGGCAGCAGACTGAGACTTGGAGAAGAGCTTGCAACGTGACACAGCACTTAGCTGGGGAGAAGGCAGACAATGTAATTTTGAACTCTTCAGATGCTGGTGTCCCTCCCTCATCCACAGCTCTCAGAGCCCTATTTCACCCAAAGGGAGGATCTGTCAGCAGTAATGACAGTGAAATCTGAAGGTTCTCATTGATGAGAGGATTTCCCTCAAATCCTCTGGCAGAGGATCATTCTAGCACAGTCTGAGCAGTGCTATAGAACTGCCCAGCTGGCCTGTGGTATCTTCACAGTAGTCAAAGTCAGAGACATTATGCTGCTGTTCAGCTGCAAACTAGGAGCATGGAGGGAGAGATTAGATAGAAAAAGGGGAGAAGGGAGCGTTCACCATATTGCCTGACCTCAAGGATGATTGGGAAAATTGCGGAATTAAATGCCTGGGCTTTTTGACTTCAAGTGTGCTTAAGAAGGGTGATGTTTTATAAGTATGGAACATAAATCATCAAAATGTACAGAAAGATTACTTGTATTCAACAGGTATGCCTGGGTACTGCCACACCTTTAAGGTATGTGATTAACCAAAGGAAAAATGAGAACAAATTAGTTGAAGCAAAGGACATGGAAGAGTAGGAAAACAGTCCTCCCAGGTGAAGAAGGACTTCTGGAGGTGGACTGAAGGAATGCTTAGAAAGATATGATTATTTGTGAGGATTTTTGAAACTTGGGTGGAAACTTAAGGGAAATGTCAAACGTACTGAGTTGCTAAGAATGAATGTTACATTTCCTGTGATGTGCAAGAGCATGTGCGTATTTTACTGGTCCAAACTGGACTAGAGTGGGACACTGAGCAAAGTGAGGCGTGGGCTGAATAATCTACAGCAACAAGTCTGCAGTGACCAGGTTTGGTAAGTGTGCAGGGTCGGAGCAAAATATAGAGGAATGAGAGGCACCATCATCTTCATCAGTTCCAGAAGAACAGGGCAAAAGCCTGCTGAGTGCAGGGTCTGCTCCTCTTCACAGCACTGCTGTGTGTGTTTGGGGTGACCAATGTGCAGGCAGAGTGACAGGCCACTCTGATATCCCTTTTCTATTTCTGTGACTAAAGAGTCAGCCAGACACATGTTATGAACCCCCATGTGGCACTCGAGATGTAACTCAGTTACCTTATAGTTGGTTGTACTCCTTAAACTGATAGCGCTTTCCACAGGTGATGGAGAAGGAAGACATTCTGCCCATAGATCACTTGCAGAGCAGCTGTTCTCTTCAGGCATCACCATCAGGCCCATCTGTGTCTGTAGATTCCTTTCCTCTGTAAAAAAACTGGTCAGGGTGGAGGGGAAGGGTGGTACTGATCTCCTTTGATCCCTCCAGATTTCATGGCAAGGTTGGGCTCCATATGAGTCAGAAGCAGTAGTGTGGCCAGGCAGATGAACTCTGATCAAGCAGTACATGCTTGTGAATGCACTTCTGGAGCTGCCTCCTACACACTTGTTCAAAGTAGAGGTGATATCCATGTCATGAACCAAACAGTGGGCATCATGAAGCTCTGAAAATTAGGTGACCTCTGTGCATTGCAGCTACCAAAATAACTGATTGCAGAGTGAAAGCAGGGCAGAAACTGCAAAGAAAAAGGAAATTGCAAACAAAAAGAAAGCTGCAAAGTCTTGAGTAGCTGACCTGCATCTCCATCTCTCAGAGGGGTTTCATTGTTATCTCTGCTCTTCCCCAATGGGGAAGTAGGATATATATATGAATTGGAAACATGAATTCCCAGTCTTTGCCACAAACCTGTCCCACCTACTACTCACACAGCCACTGGTTGTTCCATTCCTCTGCTGACTGGCAGCTCAGTCCCAGCAGCAGCTGATGCTGCTCATCCATGAAAGACACCACATCCATCCCAAAATGCCTGGAGAGAGTCAGCGAGTTGAGGGGCAGAGTCAGGGCACATCTGTGGGGATTTCCTCTTCCAGGAGAGAAGTCCCTGAAGGCGGGCTACTGCTCAGCCAGTGTCTGGCTGGGTACCATATGTTATGTGTAAAGTCGAGTATTCCATAAAAGAAAGACCTGTTTGTCACTGTAATTTAAAAATTACAGTGCCCATCTAGGGAAATGTCAGCAGGAAGAAACAAGTAATGGGAGAGTTTGATCCAGACACAAAGAAGCTGTTGTTTTCTGCCTATCCTGGCTGTCAGTGGTGTTGGGCTGCTCAATGCTGCTCAGGAAGGCAGCTCTGGAATTTCTCTGTCTTACATGAAGGCTGAGGATATATAAAGCAAAATGCCTCTGACTGAATAAATTCCTGCCATACTGTCATAGGAAGAGCTGGGATGCTGAAATGCAGCCAGGTGAGGACTGGCACTAGGCCTAAACTGAGAGTTGAGGAGAATCCTCTAGTAAAGTTGGAAACTTGTTTTTTTATCACTTGGTTTCCACCTGTAGGTATAGTCAATACCCATATGAAGTAGTGACTAAATTTGCCCACTGTTGCTGCTGCTGCATTTCAGCTGCATCAAGCAGTAGGGAGGAACAGAGGGGAGAAGGTGGGTGTGAGAGAAATTCCTGTCTCAAGAACCACAGAAGAATTTTCATGCCTGGGATGTTTTCCTGTTTGCTTTCCTCCCAGGTGGCCCCTCTCACCTTGGAGACAGTGTGGCACCTGAAACCATGGGCCACATGACCTTGGTGTTATTTACACCTGCAAAGTCAGGAGCAGATGACACGTTTTACAGGACAGAATCACATCAGAGGGAGTCTGAGGGACAAATGTGGACAGATGTGGTTTGTTTCAGAAGAGAGTATCAGGGAGACAAACCTCTCAGTGAACCCAGATCAGAGAACTTACCATTTGGCAGAGGAGAGTGGAGGACGTGCAGTGCCTGCACATGGCTCACTGGTCTGCTTTCTTATCCATCCCACTCCTGATGGATGGGTCAAAGAAGTTTATTCTGTCTGCATCCTTGTTCACAGCTGATGGATACTGCCTAAGGCATCTTTGTGCAGGTCAATGATGCTCTTTCTGTTGTAGGGAAAGAGAAAGGACATCTCATGAATGATCCAAGTGTAGGGAAGGGAGGAATTGCAGAGTAATAGTGCAGTTTTGCTTCCTCAGCTGATGAGAAGAGCCACAACCTCTCCCATGTAGTAACTGCTTTTCCTTGGCAGCCTTCTCATCCCCTGTTATCCTACAATATGGAAACCAGCAAGCATTTCCTTGCAGTTTATTCCATCCTTGTGTTTGTTGGATTTAAGATCCAGACCATTAAAGCAATTAGGTCTAGTTATCTGAGAGAATGTCCTCATGTTCACATACCTGCTCTCTGAGCACACAGCATCTGTGAAATGCTGGTGCCAGGCAGTCCTGTGCATTGGACCACTCTCAGAGGGGAGCTTGTCTGTCGAGACCTCTGTCAAATGGGATCATAAATAAGAAAACAGGCATCAGCCCAAGCACTTCAAATGGTTAGTCTCGACAAAGAGCTCATCAGAAGTACCTCACAAGTCTCTGTGCTATCACCAGTGCTATTCAACACCCTTGTCATGATCTGGAGAGGAATGTGAGAAGCAAATTTACATTTTACTTGTGGCCCACAGTCATTCCAGAGATGCAATCTAAAACTGACTGCAAATGGCTCCAGGAAATCTCCTGGCACTGACTGTCAGGGAACTCCCTGGCAGATGAAATTCAGGGGCAGCCGATGCAAGAGAATTCCATGATGAAGAAAACAGCTTGGATGTACAGATACACTGAATGGCTCGAAGTCAGCTGCTGCCACCAGAGAAAGAGATCCTGGATTTGTTGCAGACAGTCTGCTGAAAGCACTATCTCAAGGTTCTGTAGAGGTCAGAAGCCAAACAGAAATGTTAATAATAAGTACAAAAGAAACAAAGAACAAGATTACATCTCTGTGTGCTTCATGGTCTGATGAAAGTTGAAAAGTTATGAGTGCTTCTGGTTACTCCTTTGAAGAGCATTGAGAAGCACTAGTAAAAACAGAGAGGGCACCAACGGTGATCAGAAGCAGGAGATAGTTTCTGTGCAAACATAATCTTGGAAAAGGGGTGCCTGAAAGAGAATCACAAGTCAGATGGAGAATGTCAAGAGTGGACTAACATGCATGCCGTTCTATATCACAAAAACTAATGGCACCTGATAATATGGTTAGACAACAAGTTTAAATCAAACACATTCCAGACTTTTCCACGTAGGCTTCAAGGAATGATCGGACTTGTTGCCACAGACTGTTGTGGAAGACTATGCATAAATGGGTTGGGCACACCTATGTGGTATATTTCTTTCAGTGACTGTTGAGAGTGCAGCACAGATGCTGCCTTTGCATCAGAAGTGTCCTAAACAGCAGGCTGATGGAAGATGATGGGATATATTTCAGCTTCCTCTGATACTTATGCTTCTTTCTACCTGGTGATTACTAGAGAACAGATATTAGTTCTTCAGTCCTGGCTAGTACAAGTCATCTTAAGTTTTAATCAAAACTCTTTTTTTGCAACAGTCATTTCCAAAATTATTATCTGACAGCTGATGAGATATTGCAGAAGAAGTGGAAAGTGAAGCAATAAGCTGGAGAAGACCAAACACTTCCAGATGGAGGACTGACAACTCTTATGGACATTCCTAATGTCATGTGTTAGATGTTGTCATAAACCAGAAACAAGGGCCTTTGAGTGAAACTAAGCTAAGCTTGTGGTCATGTTTATAAAAGGAGAAAAGCATTGTTTTCCCTATTAGTTTTGTCAGGGCAATGGATGTCCTTAGATATTTAAGAAGGGGAAGAGAACAGTCTTCCCTGATGGACAAGCAGTAAATACGTTCTAGCTGTTTGATCTGAACAGTTGCACCTGTCCAAGGAGGAAATTACAAGTTCCATATCAGCAATGAAATTTGAATTCTGCCTTTCTGCAGCTGCGAGTTGAACATTTTCAGGAATAACCAAGAGTAAAACTTGCCCCTAGGGATCCTGGACTTTCCAGCTTGCACAGATTCATTGCCTGGGGCTGAATTTCAATTGAGGAGAATAATTTTGCATGAATAAGCTTGGAGGAGGTGCAAACTGTCCACAGACTATCTTTATAAAGGAAAAGATAAGTAGCTATGAGCCCAGGACCACAGGAGTGCTGGCAAAGAAAACATGCTGGCTGTGGCTTAGCACAGTTTCAATCAGCAAGCAGTCCTGTCCACAGCCTCTCCTGTGGCGTTTCACAATGTAGGATCCTGTCTCAGCTCTGGGAGGGGAAAACTATACTTGTTGCAAACAAAACTACCTTTTTTGTTTATTTGGCCCTTTCCAGTTCAAGTGCCTTGATTGCTCATACCTACCCACCACCATTGAGACTATAGTTTTTAAGATTATGCATGTCCTGACATATTTCAGTGGTGGTGGTTCTTTTTTTTTCCCTTTCCTGTTCTGTTTTGCCCTGTTTCTGACTCCACCTTCTTTGTCTGACCACCCCCTTCAGTAGACAATGTTTTTCCATTTAATTTTATAAGACAAACGTAAGACATCCTCATCCCCTCCCCCCAGGCCTGGAGGAGAAAAGCTCACATCTGGAGGCCATCACAGCTGGAAGATCTCTTCTGACATTCCTTGCTTTGAAATACAACCCATGTAACCCTCATTATAAACACTCTTCATAGGAATGGCAAAGAAGGGCTTCATGAGGGGAGTCCATGAAGAAGCCTGTGATTTCTATATCCTTTTTGCCAGCACCAGGCTTCAAGATTACCGACTTTCTTGCCCTCAAGGTGAATGATTTTTAGGCTTAGGGCTTCCTAGTTTTGAGGTCTCCAAATACTCACTTTGAAAGTAATTCAAAAGGAGAGCTTTATTCTTCTGTGGTGTTAAATGTTCACAACAATGGTTAAATAAAGCTGTCCAAAATGTTGTGTAGGTGCCACAACTGATTTTGTCCAAACAGTCCAGCTAGTGGCTTGTGGGCTGCATTGTGTCTATAGAACAGTTATCCCAGGCTCATAGTGAAAAATAGAACTATAGGTCTGTTCTGTCCTCCCCGCCCACTTAGAGTAAATTACTGTAATCCGACCCTTGCTTCCTAGCAAGGTGGGTAATTTGTAATACTGTTTTAAATACTTTGGAACAGAGATTTACTTGTTATCTTTGCATTTGCTTAGCCTGTATATACTTTAATCGGTGAGTGCATTACTGAGTGTTTTACAGTACTAGCAACTACACTCGTCATTGTTACAAATGCTCATGTCATGACTAAGAGGACAAAGATTATTGAGCTGCTGATCTGGCAGCTAGGGCTCGGCACAGAGGAAGCAGGTGTGTCTTTTACCTTAAAAAAAGGTGAAGGAAGGTGTCCTGTTTACAGGCAACCTCCTGTTGCCTGCTTTTATGTTCTGATAATGGTCAGCAGCTCCCTGTGCACAGTAACTCATCTAGATCCTCACTGCTCTGGCTGTGCAATAGACTCTGATGTTTTACACTGTATTGTGTCTGTGGGACCTGTATGGATCCAGCTTCCTTAACTTCTGGCACATCACTGAGGCACTCTTGCACTCATTTGTGTATCTGTTTGTCTGGAAGCATCCTCCTTGATTTTCCTTCCTATATTGCAAATCTGAGTCTAGAGAGGCAATATGCTTCTACAAAAATCTAATTTGGGAACCGTTTGTGATTGATTGTTGAATTCTTACTCTTAAAATAAGTGAGCCTTACTCTGAGGAGCATGGATATATCTGTATGCATGTACACACACTGAAGAAGTGGAAGAATATATTATAAAATATTATAAAAATTATTATATTATAAATTTTCTAGTTCTCAATCACTGAGACAATACAGACATCCATTCGTCTTTTAAAAGTTAACTATTTCAGGGTATGATGTAGGCTGTCCTGTTGCACTTTATTCTACTCAGGCACTATTTAGCTCATGCATTTTAGATGAGAGGAGAGCCATAAAACCCAAACAAGAATGACCTAAGCCATGATGTATTTCACAGGGACCTCCCTGACTCAGTTTAGCTTTCTAGGCTGCCCCATGTAATATAACATCCTGTAATGGTCTGCATGTATCTGGGCCATACTCAGCCTATATGCTACTTCAGTCTGACTCACGTGTAACTATTTCCCTGAGCAGTCTGCTGAGGGGTTAATATTTCTAAGGAAAAAGTCACTTTTTCTTTTCATGATAGAATTATTTCCCTTTTTGTGAACATCAGAAATAAGCTGAAGAGTCCTCTAAGGCTTCATATACCCAATGAAATACCTTTGTAGAGCTGGGATTAAATTTGCACTGGTATGCAAGATAAGAATAATGCTCAATACTCTTAGTGATACTATTCTAACAGATTTTAGGAATCAAACCAAACCATACCATTACTAATGTTTATTATTTTTAGCTGCTCTATGGCAGTGCTGAGAATTTGGGGCCCCACTGTGCCAGGTACTGGTCAGATGTATAAAGAGCCAACACTGTTCTTAAACATAGATCTGATGCTGAAATATAATTGTCATCATCAGCGTGGTCATCACAGACATTTGGGTCCCTGTTTCAGAATGCAAGGTTTTGTCTAGAAAGTTGTGTTCTTTTTAAGCACTTTTCAGTTTGGATACTTTGGACAATATGTGCTGGTGATCACATGGACCTCATCAGGAGCAGCAGGACCTGCCTCTGGAGACAACCAGTCCTGCTATACTGGGATTGTAGGCTCTTTGCAGGCTGTGGGCAGCTGGAGAAGCTGTTTATCCCACATACTGCTCTGGAATTGCGCTTTCTTCTGACCTCTGAAAATTTGTCTCTTTCTCCCAGTGCTGCAAGCGGTGAGCTTCCTTTTGACAGGGTGGTGAACCAGGACAGGGTCAGGCAGTTCTTTGGAAAAGCTGGGCTTGCATACACGGAGATGAAATTTCATCTTGGAAGGATGGAGGCAACTGGAATACACTGCTTAAGGGAGAAGATCCAAAAGAAAATAGCTGGAGTGATGGAAAGAGTTTGAGCAAACGGAAATTATCAGTTGAATATCAGGAAATCTTTGCTAGCAACTGTCTTCTGTTAGTATGTAGAGTAGCTTCCCAAGGGAAACAGTAATGGAAGCCTAGCCTATCCGTTCTGATCTTCAGAACTGGACTGGACAGAGGAGAACACACTGCTGGGCAGGAAATAACTTGCTTTGGCTGAAACTAAGACTATGGGTGTAACTCTGCACCATAAAAAAACTGAGCATTTGCCAGTGACCTAAGGGAGCACAGACTCCCTCTAAACAGTAACCCAGTGGTGATTTTCACAGAATAATAGAATTGTTTGGATTGAAAGGGATCTCAAAACATCTGAAAACAACCCCCTTGCCATGGGTAGGGACACCTCCCTCCAGACCAGGTTGCTCCAAGTCCCGTCCAGCCTGTCCCTGAACACTTTCAGGAATAGGACATCCACAGCTTCTCTGGGCAGCCTGTTCCAGTGCCTCACCACCCTCACAGTAAAGAATCTGTTACTAATAGTTAATCTAATCCCCTCTTTCAGTTTAAAACTGTTCTCCCTTACCCTATCACTACATGCCCTTGCAGAATCCCTTTAGAGCTTTCCTATTGGCCCGCTTTAGGTACTGGAAGGCTGCTATAAGGTCTCCCTAGAGCCTTCTCTTTTCCAGGCTTAACAACCCAAACTGTCTCTACCCATTTTCATAGAGCCCTCTGATAATTTTTGTGGCCCACCTTCAGACCTAGATTTTCCCCTGTATTTTCCGTCTCTCTTTTACACTCTATGGTGTTTCTTGCCAGTGCAGTGATGATGGCAGAGTCAACAGGATATCACAGCCATGGCTTTTATTTCAATTTGCTGCTCATTCCCTTCAGGTAGAAAGGGTGAGAGAGTCTCTGAGGTGCATAGATCATTGGGAAGAGGAAGCCAGATATATTTACCACCAGCAGGGATGGGAGAGAGCACATCTACTCAGTGCACAAGGTCTGTATCTATTTAACTGAAACTTAACGCACCCTCTGGTCTGGCAGGGCCCTCTGATAGGAAGGAATAGATGCCTTTCTATCAGACTTGATCTTACTTCACTTGTGTCCCCTGCTCCCTTGGGCACTTTCTATCCAGTGGTTCTTAAACCAGAGACATCCTGATGGCTGTCCCAGTGGAAATCTCTTTCTGTCACTAGTTGTATCTCTAAAAAGCTACCCTCCCAGCCCTCTGCTGTCCCTCCTGGTGTTCCCCAGCTATGCTAAGGTGTGTTAGTACTGGGGTGCACAGGGCAGTGTGAGAAGGGTGGAGGCATATAATTGTGGTTCTAAAAGTAAATAATTTAAGCAACAGTAACCTCTCCACCCAGGTAATCAAAGTGAACAAACATTCTGCATGTCAAAGGTGTTTCTGCAGATAAGGGTTAGCACAATAAGTCTCCTGCTTTACTTAGCTTTATCTAGCGCTCAGAGCTTAATGCCACTTCTGCTGAAGGCAAAGCCTTGTCCCCCTAAGCAGCAGTGTCCCAGCAGAGGCTACCAGTTATTTTTCAAGGCAAAGGTTTTGTGCTGTGGCAGGTATGATGTTTTCCAGTAAGACTGGACCCCTAAAACTTTGCCCTTGGCTGAGAGTGTGCAATATGTGGGGTAAGAAAGTGAAGGAGTAGATAGATACAGAGTAAAGCTCATTCTGATGGGAAGAAAATTCAACTTCATAGCTGCAAACAGCTCTTGTGCTTGCAAAGCAGGCCAAGGTCTTTATTTTCACTTTTATTTTCTGTTTTTGTGACCTGTACAAATACTGCTTGCTCCCAAAACATCTGTTTGGTCAGTTAAGCAGCCAAGGGGGGAGCTCTAGTAAGGTCGTGGAGACTGCTAATGAAGATCTGGCATTGTGACCTTCCTCTGTGCACTGATAAGGGCCTAGCAAGGTGGTGACAGCTGTGCTGTGGCACAGTGGCAACCGTGTCACACCAGAGGGATGGTGAGGCTGAAACTCTATTATTTGTTTTGCAATGGTGCAGTGCTTGCATCAGTGTATCCCCAAGTCATGAATGTGAGTATAGTGGCAGGGTAATGCTGCCTACGTGCTCACCTAACTTCCGTCAATGAGTGCCCTGCAGTGGGTGCAACACCTATTTTGGTGTTGCCAACATCCCTGAGGACAGGAGTGTCTGAGCCTTGCTGTACTCATAAAATAGGAGGTAGAGTGGTGGATCTATATACTCGATCAAGGGCAATGCCTTATGCATAAAATCATTCTTCTGTTATGTTTATGATGTAATGATCAAGACTGTGAAATAATCCATGGGCTGTGATACAGCAATCTTGTGGATGGCAAAGTTAGAGGAGAAGATAATCAGCAAAGCCTCAATGATATGGCTTGAAAATTCATCAACGACTGGACTTCAGAAAGTATCTGCCAAGAGGGGAAACCTTGCCAACAAGTACTTCTGATGGGATTCCTATAAAAATAAAGTTTTAACCTGATGGTACTAAACTAAGTTATTAGGAAAATTTAATTGCTGTCATGTTTGCACGTCACACAAATAGCAGTTGGCTGGAATTGTGAAGGCAGAGATGTATCTATCAAGTGTATGTCAACAACAAAATGCTATGGCTGCCTTTTTGTAGCAAGGTCTCTATGTGGAATACACCAAAGAGACTGGAGACAGTATCCTGGAGCACAGTACCACTACAGTGGATATAGGCATCATGGCAAATAATCTTTAGGCTAAAAAACCCAACTGTTTTTTAGACCTATCACTCCTAAATGTATGAGCAAGAGGGGCATAATTTTTTCAGACCCACTAACCTCTGTGTCCAAGCTGAGCAGCAGAAATATAGGTTGACATCCTCTAAACTCTTGGTCCCATGAGAGCTCATGTCAGGGAGCAGCTTATCATATTGTCCAGTTATTCCACACCTGTAGGTTTCCTGACAATGGAAATGAGGCAGATAGGTGAGAGTTTGTGCTTGTGCTGGGCTTAGAAGAGGAAGGTAAGCTGGCCAGGACCCAGAGTACAGGCACAATTGGTGGATTATACTGGAGTGCTGTCTTCTGTTTTCTTGTTTGTATTCCACAATGGATCCTGAATACTGGAAAGGATCCAGAGTGTAGTTTATGTAAGAGAAAGTTAAGAATTTACTTAATCACAGTCTACAAATACTTCACTTGGGAGAGAGATTTCAAATTGTAAACAGAGCTGGTAGCAGAGGTATTGTCAAAGTCTAGGCTACACCTACATTAGTAAATGAAGAGATCCAGGGCCAGTTCTCTGAACCTGTGGGCAAGTGGCACAACATCCCTCTGAATAACATTTCTTCTCCCCAAAAGAAGGTAGCCTTGCCCAAATCACCTATTGGGAATGATGCCCTGAGCTGTGGTGTGAGGCTCAGCCTTGCTGTTGTTAGGAGAGTACCAGCTGCCACAAGCCAAAACTTGCCACAGATTGTGCTAACAGCTTAACAATGCAGAAAATTGCATGTCAGGGCTTGAGTGCATGGCTTGAACTGCTTAACTTACTCATACAGAAGTCATCTCAGTTTTTGGGAGTAGACATTGGCACTCCAAGCCATGGTCATTTTCCCAACAGTGATGGGATAAGCTGGCTGAGATTCTGCAGACATCAAGTTGCTTTTCCTGGATGTACATTTTGGTTATGTGCTAGTGAGCCAGGTGTCTGAGTCAGGCCCCGAGTGATAGCCTGGGAGTGAGGAGGTGGAGAAGGTAGAGTACAGGAATCTCCCCATTAGAGAATACTCATTACCATTAGTAAAGAAGGCCAGATTGGAGGTATGGCTCCTCTGACAGCCCTGCCTCTGCTTGCCAGGATGCATCATCACTGAAACATCAACTGGTGCTGTCTAGGACATCTTGTGCCTTACCAGATTTAATTTGCAACCCAGTTTTTCTCTTTAGCAATAGCAAAAATTCTTCAGTAGCTCTTTTGTCCTAGAGATCTCAAAGACTCTTCAGGGCTCCATTTGGGCTTTTAAAACAATTGTCTCCAGATCTTCAGTGCAGAGGTTAAGCCCGCTATAAAAGCAGCTATTAAGGACTGGGGGGAAGTTCAATCATTTCAGTGTATAATTATAATTTAATAATTATTAAACACATTTTAATCACTAGAAAGGGAAACAGCCGATCTGCCACAGCAAATCTGTGAACCACACATTTAATGTCTGTGGGTAGAAAGAAACACCAGTAAATTCCAGAGTGTTTTTCTTGAGAATCTCAGCAATACTGCACTTCAAACATTGCTGTTATTCTGAATCCAGAGCATGACAATTGCAGAGGGAGTTGCCATTCTGGACTGCTGTGTTAGCTCAGACCAGGAGGTATTTCAAGGCTTGATAATAAAAGATGATACAGCAGGATGCATGGCCTTTCCTAGGGCTGACTGTGCATTGCTCAATGCAAGTTTAATTTCAGGTAGCATTGGCAGAGCCTTGGGGCATCCTTTAGACTGCAACACAGTTAAAGGGCAGTAGCACAGGACAATGACCTGCTTTGAGTGTCATGAAAGGGAAGTAACTGGTCTCTATGACTGCATCCAGTCATGAACTGAAATGCTGGAAATTTGGAAAATCAGGATTGTGTAAAGCTGCATATGAGGCTTCAGGGCTGATGGGAGTAGTTAAGGATGTATGCAGTGTTCAGCACTGGGTTAATGAAGGAGTGGAAGACCAGCTCTACAGTCTCTGAATCTAATCCTCCCTGCAAGCTGTTTTTAAAACTAAAGAAAACCAGAAAACTCTTGCTTTAAAAGGATGGAGAGTGGGAAAGAAGCCCCTAATCAAATGTTCTGCTAACTCAAAAATCCTGTGGTGGAAACTACCAGGGAACAGTCATTCAGAGAGTTGGAACTGAGCTTCCCACTTCTTGTACAGTGATGAAGACTACAAATGACTGCAGCATGCTTAAGTAGGATCATGGCTCTCTCAAAGCTCCCCTCTTTACCATTGACCTAACTCTTAATTGCCTCCAGCACACCTAAAATGCATATCAATTGCATCAGAAGGTGGGAGCAACCCCTCCAAGCTGTGTTCCCTTCTGTTCAATCCATCCAGTCTTTCTAGTTCCACAGCCTCTGGGAGGGAGGCTGCAGGCTGCCTTTTTTTTTGGTGTCATCCAGGAAACACATCCACCTCTCTCTAAACCCATCTTCTGCCTCGCCTAGAGATTCTGCAACTCATGTGAAAGAATTTCAAGCAATGCAAACTACAGCCAATTTAAGAATAAAATATATTTTTTAAACCCCCAAAAAGCAACAACAACAAAAAAACCCACAAACAAACAAAAAAACCCCAAAAACCAAAAACCATAGAAATTTGAGACAGGAAAATCTTGCTCACTCATACAGACCATCTTCTCACATTCTAGCCCAGTCCAGTTTCTGCAACATTCTAAACAAACAAATGTTTTCCAGTGCATTATCCAATCTGGCTTTGTATGCTTTAAGTAATGGGCATCCTTTACTTCCCATGAGAGACTTTGCAGATAGCTACTGTTCACTGTTCAGAAGAGGTTTCTGAAGTTTTCTTTCCATTCTGCCTGACTTAATTTCTCTAAGATCTGCCCATGGTAAACATGCTAGCCATATGTTCTCCTTCCTTCATGTTTACCCTGTTCAGGTGATGGCAAATAATTCTTGTTCAGTCAAGTTCTTTAGCTACAATGCTTAATACTTAGTTGTAAAGCTCAGTAATTATAATCTTTGGCTACCTGGGAAAGACTAATGTTGAGATTAGCATGTAAATGGATGCACAGAACATAGAAGACATTGATACTAGCATTGCCTCTTTATTATAATAGTCACTTGACACATACCATCACAAGATTTGGCTTTAGTTGCTTTTGACTTCTCCATACTCAGAGACAACAACTTCTAGATCACATCTGCTTCAACAGTTTTATTGGAATCTTTTGGGTCTTGTTTTTTGTTTCAGTCAAAACCACTGAGAACAAGACTAGCAGGGAAATAATCTGGTTTATCCACATTAAAAAAAATACCCCTTGATGACTTTTTCTTCTAGAAAAACATCCTCTGAGCAGTGCATTGCTTTAAAATATATCTCACTCAGGAACATACCTTTTGCTGCCTAAGACAAATCTCTCAAATTTGTCTAAATAACGAATCTTTGAGGAACTACAGCTTGAACCTGCTCAGAGAAAAAAAAATAGAGGCCAGGAAGGGCAGTTGTTTAGTATTATTTTTTTTTAACTGTGGACCTGATGGTGATGGGAATACATGTTTTGGTGATTAAGGCCCAGGTTAAAGCATATTTGTGTGAAGGGCACTGCCTGTGGCTCCAGAGTCACCTCACTCTGGCCTCCTCTCTGTGCAGATGACTGGGGTTGCCCAAGCAAGAGGAAACTTGCCCACGGGGAAGTAGGGAGTTGCTGAAAATGGATGAGAGATGAACAGAAAAAAAAAAAAAGGAAAAAAAAACCCCAAAAAACAAACCCACAACAAAAAATGTAGCAGAGAGGGAGACGCCCAAGTTCTCTGCTGGCAATCTCCAAAATACTTTTCATTTCCGTCCATGACGAGGATCCTCCCTTCCCCCAAGACATTTGGGGAAGCCTGGGTACTCTGGAGTTCTCCAGCCATGGCAATCACGTGTGCTGCATCCTCCCCGTGCCTGTGGCAATGGCACTGCTTACTCCTATCATTGCCTGCTTCCACTAGGCTTTCAAGACACAGGGCTAGGGACCCAAACTTGTGCCACTACTGTCCTGTTCTGAACTGTCCCCTCCCTGGCATACAGGCAGCTTCACCATGCTGCCCACCACAGCACACAAGGGGATGGGAGGTACAAGCACCAGGGGTGCCAGCAGGACTTTCTGTAAGGCCACCCTTGCAGAATGCCATGAAGGAATGGAAAGGGATCTGAAATCCTCATTGAATCTGGTAAAGGAGATATCCTCAATACTGAATAATTACCAATGTATCCTGAAAGATTAAAGGACACAATTATAATATCTAACACTTTTTTTTCCTAAGCTCTGATTATAACATAAATCATCTGCTTGGTGATGTAAAGAAAGAGGATTTTATTATTCCTTTTTTCCTTTTAGGTCAGTTAGACCTTATCCCCTCTGACCTGTACTAACTCTGTTAGACTGTACTGTCTCTGCTTCATCAGGGAGGCCAGCCTGAGAAACTCACTTGTGCCTGCTGGCTGCCCTGCTTGCTGTACCTCTTACCATGCTGCCTCTTTATTCATGAATTCTTCTCCTCCCAGATTTCTCTCTCCCTGCTTTATTTTTCTTGCCAAGGAAGGATTTTTTAATAGCTAAAGAATGAAAACACCTCCCACACCTCACCTCAAAAAAGCTAACTCTCTGTCTTACTCACTCTTTTTGATTTCCAATCCTCTCCTGCTAGCTTAGAGTCTTCCTTTGAAGAGCTGGTTTCCCAAATACTAGCGCGTGAGTACAGCTTTAGTAAACCATGTAGTTTCAATGTCTTCAAGCGGATGATCCACGTGAGTAAATAAATTCAGATATGGGATGGAGACCATGTCATTTAGCAGAGATGGAAACATTTTCTGTTAGATATTGTGATTTGGTTGGAATCAAGGTGTTTTAAGGGAGCATACTGACTTCAATACAGGATGGAGTAGTATCTGCCTTTCAGAAAATTTTAATGAGAGACTTGAAGATCTTTAGGGTACCTAGATTGTATTGATGCAGGCAGACAGGCTAGATAATATTTGGAGGCTTCCTCTAGCTCAGCTTAGTCTGATTCACCTGAGTGAAATGAAGGAAAAGATAAATTTGAGCAAAGGGCAATTGCTTTGAATTCCTCACTTTCATAGATGAAACCGAAGTGCAGTGTGGTTCAACTGTGCTATTTTGTTGCTTTTTGGGGTAGCTCGCTCTGCTATGTTTCTGGATGGGGGTTTGTACTCTGCATTGTGCTCAGTGTTGCTGGAGCGAAATTGCTAGCAACACCCAATTAAAACAAGCACTGATTGTTTACTCCCCATCACTGCCACTGCTTTGACTGCAGTGTAAATGCACCACTAATGACTTGGCCGATGGGAGGGGAAAATTACATGTCAGAGCCAAGTTCGAAAGCAGGAATTTGGGCTGTCTGCCAGGTGGTTAGATCACACTGTGTGCCTCCAATGAAATGCATTGATTTGTGACTCATAATAACATTTTTAGGAAATAATTTCACTGGTTATTTATTTGTGTGTTGAAGAAGCCTGATGAGGTTGGAAAACCAAAGCAGACACTGTGTTTACAAATCAAGTGCAAAATTTTAAGGATGAGGTTAATTCACCATTGGAATGACTTTTTCAAGGATGGATTTTCCATTGTATCCTGTTGCAGAGTTAGTATCAGTCAGCTGTATCAAATATGTGCATATCTTCAGCAGGTTCTCTGTGTATCACTAGAAATGATTATCTGAAGTTCACTGGGTTCTGTTACACTGGAGTTGAAAGTATGTTGTTGCAATGGTCCCTGCTGATGGTAAAAAACCCCATGAGCCTGTGATAGCCATGGATTCTGGGTGGTTTTGATTCTGTGGAAGAGCAAACTGGGATCTCATGAGTGGTAGATTTAAAGCTGGCAACAATTTTCATGGAGGAGACTACCAACTCACAATGGTGATTTCTGCAGAAGTGGACACTCTGCCAGTCCTGCAGCTAATAATGTACTGTGACAAAATTCTTTCTAGATGCTCAGAAAGAATAAACCCATCAATAAAATGAGATACTTAGTGCATTTCAAAGCATCAGGTAAGATCTCCTCATGTATTTTTTTGGCTACTACATGTTCAATCAGAGAAAAACAGGGGTGAGAGTCCATGATCTCCTCATGGTATTTCACTGTATGCCTCTAAAGAGCTGATGAAGATAGTAAGCAGTGGATAAGGTAAGGGTTTATCTGCTTTGGGGTTTGTATAGACTCTCTACTGCACTGCCTCCTCTTCAATATCCTTACAGACTTATGTAAAAAGTTTTCTTTTTCTTGTCTTCTTATAGTTTGTGGTTAGCTGGATTTCATAAATAATATTTTTTCTGTATGCTCAGGTGAACACATTCCAGAGCTGTGAAAAGCTACCCTCTTTAAATTGTCTTATGCTGTCTATCCAGAATTTGAGGCATCAAGAATCTCTAGTAAGTCGTCAACCTCTTGTTGCTGCATTTGACTTTTCTTCTCATGTCTACTTTTTAAGTGATTTTAGAAAAAAAATCCAGCCAAGAAAAACTTGTTTTAAGAAAAAATAAAAATTAAGCAATAAGTAAGGAAAAATAAAAATAGTGAAGTCCAAACTGATGGTGAGCTTCTTTGTTCATCATTAGAATGCATTTACTAGTTACAGTTAAATCTTAATTTCTGTTCTGCCACAGACTCAATGTCTAGAGATGAAAGCTGTTCATGTTTAAAAACAAAATTCACCTTTAAATGCATTTAGACTATAAAAAAAGCTCCTGATGAGGTCATCTGCAGAGCAAAAGTTAATGCATCATGCAAACAGCTAAATAAAGGTTACAATCTGAGCAGAATTATTCAGAGCTCAGGGAGAAATCTGGCATTTGCAGTCTGTTACTGGCTTTGAGGAGTCTGGCTCCCTCAGTGTCACTGCCACATGGTGATATCCTGCTTTCTGTGTGGCAGCAAGGTAGAGGACTGCAGCTCTGGACTGTCTTCCTGTAAAATGAGCAAAAAACAGGAGTGGTGTGAAGTGTCACGTGTGAGGAATGTGTGGAATCAGGGGTGAGTATGAGCCCATCTTTGTCCATGTTTCATAGAGTGAGGCTGTGGGTGTAAATAGCTGCTCTTCCTCCTCTTTTTTCCTCTTCAGGGGTCTGAAGAGCCAATATCAAGACAGCATGTGATCCCTGGTGTCCCTGGGGAGGAGAGCTGCATGGAGCATTACGAAGAGCTGTGTACGTCTTGCTATTTTGGGGCCCTATCTGGTAAGGGGTCTCTGCTCTTCCCTTCTACCAACATCCTTGTGAGTTGAGGGTGCCACTTTGGGATAGAATATACTCTAAGTATGTATGCGATACAGCCAGAATAAAATTGCATTTCTTGTAAATACACTGACTTTTTTAGAGCATGCAACCTCTACTGAGGTGTTGTGCTAAGACTGTGTTTTGCATTTCATTTCCTTGTTTTGTTTCTATGACCCAAGCTTGGCTGATGGCACAGGAAATCAACTGCTATGGGCATCACTTCAATGAGCAAATTTTAAACGAGTCACCAGGGACTGGCTTCTGCTGAGTTCAAAGAGAAAGAGACGTCCAAAATGTTCAGTCAAGTCAAGTTATGGTGGGAAATATCAAATACAAAAAGGAGAAAACTGTAAGGCATGGTAGAGTGAAAGATACAGCTTGCTTTTGCTGTCCTTATTTGGTCAGATTAAGGAGAGGTTGCAATGGAGATTTATTTTTTTTTTTTTTTTCATAAAAAAGGAAACCTCACTTAATTTTGCTATAGGAAGTTTGTTGAACATCAGGAAATGTTCTCCGATGTTTATATTCTATGAGCTGGGTGCATTACTCTGGGGATGAAAACACATTGAGAAAGTCAATAAGGTACCTGACAACCTATTGAAAAATGTATTGAGAAGAATAGTTCCATGCATGGCAGAAGGTGGAGCAAATGCCTTACTGTACTCTGCATTCATTCCTCCCTTTTCTTTTCCCCAGTGATTTCAGAAGTCTCCCCAGGCTCAGGTGACTTAAAGGATGAGGTAAAGAGGTTGCGTTCATAGAAATGGAAAAAAAAAAGGAAGATATAGGGACAAAAAACAGGGAAGGAACAGAAGTCAAAACTTTGGTGCTTCTGCCCAGCATATACTTGAGAAGCAGACTTCCAAAAAGAAGACTAGGGAAAGATTGCCATCTTCTGGAAGGATAGATATCTGCCACTATTCAGAATCTTGGATCTGATATGAAATATGGAATATTTTGGGTAAATTTATTTTAAAATCTGAATCCTTATCCATGTAAATATAATTCAGTCTTATTTCAACAATATATATGCTTCAATTTGTGCTCGAGGAACTGACACAGCATCTTGGATTTTAATAAGACTCTCATCAAGCTTAAAATTAGGAGCATGTGAACATTAAAGGCTATGAATAGGGAGACTGACTTTATTTATTCCTGAGCTGAAAAACAAACTTTTTTCTTTTATGAAGCATTTAGAAGGCAAACAAATGTAAGGCTTAGAAGGCAGACAAATGTAAGGTGTCCAGATGCAAGGAGATTGAGCAATGGGGAAAAACCCCAAAACCCAACAAACCAAAAAACCAACCATCTCCTTTTAAGTAAATTAAGTACCTCAGTGTCAAGCAGAGCCTTATTATTAATCAAAAAGCCTGCAGTCAGTCCATAGAGCTCAGAAACATTCAGCAAGTGCTTTCAGTTATCCAGTCTTAGAAATTATTACTGATATTGGAGCTTATGCAGTGACTTGCATTAAAATAACTGCAGAGCTACCACACAGGGCACAGGGCAGGAAGGGTCAGGGGCCCATGACAGAAGAGCTCACAAACAGGGCCTTAAAACTATGATCTCTGCTGCAGGGGCTGTTGCTGACTTTGCTGTCACCCAGAGCCCGCCCTACACCTGCCTCTGGTCCCTAGTATAGAAATGGGATATAAGAGCAGATGGACCACTGGTTTCCTCTGTACCAACAGAGTAGCGAAGCAGACTTGCTTTCTCCTGAAGTTGGTGGGACCTTCATCTGCTGGGCACTGGGCAAAGCCTTTGCAAGACAAATGGGGTACATATCTTTGAGATGCTCCTCCCCTTTGCAGCTTGATTCAAGGTAGCTCTGCTGAATGCTCTCTAGTGACAGTTTGTTCTACTGAGAAGTGATGCCATTTTTACTTTTTACTGTGCTGGCACCGAACAGGGTGTATCACAGTATTGCAGAATGTCAGGGATTGGAAGGGACCTCAAGAGATCATCTAGTCCAATCCCAACACCCTCAGGAGCTTTCAGACTTTCGGAATGAGAGCTCAGATGGGACTTTGTGTGAGTGTGAATCTTCTGAATGCTCCTTACTAGGTTCCCAAATTCATGTGCTGTAAAGCTGCTGGGCACTGGGATTCCTGGTGAACTTTGAGCCTTGGTAAAGGCTGCCATGATGAAGAACACTGAGAAATTTCCTCATGCCCCAACCTTTGACTCATACTGTTTTCAATATACCTCTGTCATGATGGTGATGACATGGTGCTCAGCAATACTCAGTCTGTTGCTCAGCAGCCCTTCTGCTAAGTGACTCCGTCTGTTTTTAAAATATCCAGAGCCCATGAGGAAAGATGGGTTGTCATCTCTTCAGGGTCTGAAATCCTCAGTCCTCAAAGCAGGTGCAGTCACGTGAACTTTCCCCATATTGTTCTTCTCCCCTTTCAGCAACTGACAGATCTAGCCAGGAAGATATTCCACAACTGGGAGGCTTGTGACATTTTCCCTTCTGTGACCTGACACCAAGAGTGCTTCTGGACCGAGGTCACTTGTCCACTGAAGCATTGGCCAGAGAGCTCCCAGCTTGCTCCATACAAGCTCTCAAATGGCCATGGCATGGAGATGGCTGTGATCTTTCTGTGTTTCATGGGCACTTTCTACTCAGTCAGTACAGGTCACCCTTCTGCATTTAATCCTAGCTCTCAGTACCAATCGCTTCCAATATAATCTCCCAGAGCAGCTGTGCTGTGATTGCATTGTGGATTACCAAATGACTATTTTCCACAAAACAGCTGCTGTCTAGAGGGATAGCATTTAATAATCATGGTGGGGGGGAAGGGGAGGAAGGGAGGAGGCAAAAAGGAAAGGGTTTTTGAAGAAATTGAGGTTCTTTGCTCATCTAGAGATGAGCAAAGCAGCAGACAAAGCGTGAGTTCCATTTCTGTATTGCTCCTTCAAATTAACAGAACTTCAAGGACTTGCTGCCAAGGTAAATTCAACCTTCTTTCCTTTTGGGACTTTCTAGATAATACGGTGAGTTATTGTCAGTAAATTCTTGGCTTTTGTGGAAGGAAACTATCCTGACAATATTATCATGACGGAGTAGTTCAGATTTGCTTTTTATTATCTATGTCTCATGCATCCTTGATCCAGTTCCTTCTGACTTGCTCATTTGTTCCTTCTTTTTTTTTGCCTTTTTCCTCATCACTTATTTTGAGATTATGTGGCCTCTCAGCTGCTACCACAGACTAAGTGGAGAGAATGTTGAAGATTTAAATAAGAAAAAAAAAGTCAAGATTATGATTGGAGAGATTATTTTTTTTAATATATCTGAAACTTGATGACAGAAAATCTTATAATCAAGCATTGATGAAAAAACTGAAAACCTTTGTGTGCTGAAGGTTTCTATTTTCAGATGAAAAATCATGGTTTTGAGGAGATCGAATTTTTCTATTATTTCCCTTTCAGTCATAAACCACATTTTCCACTGAAAAAGGAACTGAGGAATTTGACACCAACCTTAGCCAGAAATCTTCATATAACTTTTACTGGTAGGTATCTGCTTTGTGAGAATGACAATATCCAACATGCCTTCAGACCATGGAAGTAATTTATTATGATGTCACTAGGATGTTACTCTTCCATTGTACAGTATCTCCATTGCTGAAGGCACAAAATGCTCTGGTAAAGAGGCAAAAGAAGCCAGAGCACAAAATAATAGAGGAATTTTTCAGGAGCTGAGAGTTTTCTTGCTTTTGATGAGCGTGTTCTGGCACATTTTTCTTAGTGTGATGAGATGCTAATGAAGTTTTGCTTTCCAGAAGGAGCTTCAGCACCATCTTTATTGACCGCTTTTCTAAGCTTGCAGAACAAATATTTCTAACAGCACCACTTTTAACTGTGGTGCAATCACAAACAATACAAAGCTCGGTCTCATATCATCTATTTTTAGTAGTGTCCACAGTGTGATGGACCTTTCTTACACTCTCAATGTTGGGTGAGTCAGCTGAAGCTAAGTTAAGAGGACCTGACTGCGGGCAGTGTCTGTACAAACTGAATCTATTCATGGGCAAATAGATTTTTGAGAGTCATAAATAGGAAAGGGTGGGAGTATGTGGATGAAGTTGTGCCAAACATAGGGAGTGCCATGTGGGAAGACACATGCGTTGATTGCATGAAAGTTGATGTGTGGGTAGATGACATCTAATCAATCCATGGGGTGATAAGTTGAGGTTCTTGGAAGTCACTGCAGGGTTTTGCAGGAACAGTAAGATCTTAAACTTCCCTCTGAGTGAGAAAGACTGCAGGACCCTGGTACACAAACTGCTTTCTGAATTACTTTTTCTGAAGAGATGAAACCAGGAAGAGTGTGGCAATGTTCGCTCTTAAGAAAACCTACACTTTGACACTTTTTATGAGAGCAGAGGCACTGTCATCCCACCAACCACCCTACCGAGTTTCTGCTGTGAAGAGCAGTGCTGGTACAGGTGGGAGGTGATGCTCTGGGGTTGGACTTGAGCTGCCAGGTCTGAATACCTTAGTGTCCCTCCTGAGCAGGTCAGTGATTTCACATGTGACCTTTGATGTTCTGGGAACATTTTCTTGCCCATTGTGAAACTACTAGGTACAGTATTGATCTGCTTGAAATGTGTTTTGGAACACTTGGCAGAGAGCATTTTCATCTGGTTGGACAAAGCCCACATCATGCCCTATCTAAAGGCAACATATGATATTTTGGGCAGTTGGTTAACAGCTTTTCCCTACCAGCGAAGATGGTGTCCATTTGAATTTGCTCAGGTGATTACATGCCCCAGTGCACTCAGCTCTGGTATCTCTACTGGGTCACCTTCTCTTCCTCAGCTCAGATATTCAATGTACTTTGAAATGATTGAAGCTGACCCAGAGGTTCATGGTCCTGGCTTTCAGGAAATGGTTCTTCCATGCTATGCTGTCTGAGTTGTGAGGGGGGCAGAGATCCCCACCCCACAGATATATACTGGGAAGAGCTGTGATTCCTAAAGCTAGATGAGACAAGTGGCTGGTATAACAATCCTTTCCATTTTTGTGTTGTAGATGGAACTGCTGAAGGGATTCCCATTGCACCGTGCTTTCCTGGCTGTCATCCTGAACCTATTGGCTCTCAGCCTCTCCACCACGGCTTTGCTTGGCAGCTACTGGTGCACTGGAACCCAGAAAGTGCCCAAGCCTTTGTGTGGGAAGAGCAAAGCCTCCAAGTGCATCGGTGTCCCCATGCCATCTGATTCAGGTGCTAGCAATGTTACAGCCCAGGAGGAGGTGCACTACAGCTGGGAGACTGGGGATGACCGCTTTGCCTTCAGATACTTCCACACTGGGATGTGGCTTTCCTGTGAAGAGAGCATGGAGGGGCCAGGTAGTGTCTTGACCAGGCAGCCACAGCTTCTTCCCTTTCATTTGCTCCCCAGGAGTTTTGAAACGAAAGGCAGAAAGCTGACAACATTGGACAGAAAAGTTTTCTTCATCTTCCTAGGTGATATTTGCCCTGCACACTGCTCTAGTCATTATATTTCTATCCTTCATTGGGATCTTTACAGAGGGAGTCAAGGGAGAATGGTTTTCTCTAGTATGCCCTTCAGTCCAGAATAGGAACTGTGAAGTACAGGTGGTGGTGGCAGAGACTTTGTGATTTCATTGCTCATCCTGATCCGAGCTGCAGTGAGCTTTCTTTCTCTGTCCCTGTATATCTCCACTCCTACACACAGCCTACTTCATCTCAAGAGAGGCACTGTGTATGTTCCTGTGTATGTCCCCTCATAAATCTAACCAGGGTGGTTTTATCCAGTGTTTATAGTTATTTTTTAATATATTATGCATATATTTAAAAATATACATATTTAAATATTTACAGTTGCTACCATGTGGACTGTAATAGTTGGCATTCTCTTTAAATCACCAGAGTGAGAGGTTTTGTGAATTGAACAGGAGAACTTGACTTTTCCTAAAAATAAATAAAAAAAAAGACAGAGAAGTACAGCATTATAGACACAGAGGTAACCTAGAAGATCTGAACCTAGAGGAACTGAAGCTGAGAAGCAAACCAAACTAGGAATTAGGGCTGAAGTCTTGTAATTTTTTGTTATTTTTGTGATACTGTGGCAGGTTTTATTTGTGATTATTCACTACATGAGTCTGGCACTGGAAAACCTGGAGTGCCAGGATTGTGACAGGTTGTGCAACCTGTCCTAGACCCCTTTGGACCCTCATTTCACCCTTGAATTGCTCCTTCAAACCTGCTGAAGTCCTTCTGCCAAAACTTGCACCACAACAGCACAGGTGAATGCTCTGCAGTGAACAGATGCTCTTTACAGCTTGGCACACACATCAAGGATCAGAACTGACCCAGAAAGTGTCCAACAGGGAGATGTATATCTAAAGATGCAGCAATGAAAGTGACTTTCATCAGACCCATTCCCCTAGACCCACCACCCTCATTTCAGCTCTCCCCAAGCATGAAGCTCTCACTTTCAGCTGTGTTCTAGTGTAGCATTTCTTGGTTTTCTATCTGCTGCTGTCAGAATTTGAAAATAAAGAACTAGTGAATGAAAGCGGACAGAAGGGGGGTTGGAGTAGGAGGAAATGTGCTTGAAACTCTCTTGTCCTAAAGAGAAGTATGCTTCATCATGAGCCTTTCCAGGCAAGCTGTGGAAGGAGATGTGTTTGTTTGGGATTGGTTTGCACTGGGGTGTGTTTCCATGGTGCTACTGGGGATGGGAATACATTCCTTGACAGCTTTCTTTGAAAGACTTGTCTGGCCACCAGGCAGTCCTGGAATAACCTCAATGTCTGAAGGAATGCAGAGAGCATGTTACATTTGGATTGAAGCAAAGGACAGGGAAGAGCGCATAGACCATCTCAGTCCCCTGCTTTCTGTAAATTGAGTACAGCCCACCCACTGCTATGAGTCTCTGGTGCAAGTGCACAGACAACAACACTAACAAAAAAAAGAGCTTGCTGTGAGCAAAAGACGCTTGAGCTGAGCTGAGCTGAGGAAAGGATTTCGTTATTCAGACTAATCTCAGGATCAGTTTAGATGAGCCATTACTGAATAACCTCATTAAAGTTCCTGATGAAGTAGCAAACCACAAGTTAATGAGGACTGCAGATGGCACTAAACTGTGTAATGTCCTGAGAGCTGTGTATGACAAAAGTAGTGCAGGAGATTGGGAGAGATTAGAACTGGGGATAGAAATTAAGAAAATGAGATTCTTACATGAAAAGCGGCTGGCTGATACTTCTGGGAGAAAATGCTGTGCCGTAGAGAGGAGAGAACCTTCAAATGCAGTAATGCAGTATGCAGTAAGTGGGGCTTGCAGATAATAATGATGGACCTTCAATTGAGATTAGTTTGCATCTAACCAACATAAAAAGCAAAAGCAAATATGAACACCTTTTGTACAAATAGTATGCCTAAAATCTGAGGACAGAAGACCGTATTTCTGGGTGATTCTCTGCCACTGAAAATGGACTCACATCTCTGTCTTTCACTAGAGAAGATTTTTGTATTTTATTTTTGCTTTCTTCTTTTGGGAAACAGTGCTAGAGAGGGGATGAGTGAGAATTCACATCCTGAGGAGAAATGGTGGGTCTGCTTTCTGTTGTAAGCTACATCCTTAATAGGCCTGACCAACAGTAACAAATAGCAATAGATTCTTATATTCACCAGAGACTTATAAGATTTACAGAATGCTAAAGTTTTTTGTTCGTTTGTTTGTTTTTGTTGTTTGTTTTTTTTCCTTGAAAGGCTACTTATAGTTTTCCAGGCATATATTGCCTTCCCCTAGTGGAGGTATGGAAAGATGGTCAGAAAGAGAGCAGATGTGAGAAGATACAATGGATTGAGTCAGGAATGATTGGTGCTGCATTGTCAAGAGAGAGTGAGAGGAAGAGATATATCTTTATATATCTCTTTATATATCTTTTTGTCCTTATGTACCTTTATTTTTGTATTTCAGAAGAGAAATGCCGTAGCTTTATTGAGCTTTCACCACCAGCAGAAAGAGGTAAGAGCAAGTTCCCTTATATCACTGTAGCTGCCCAGTGCACCTCCTGCACCAGGGAGACCTGTAACATTTCATCTGTGTGAGGACAGTAGGGTGGGTCCCCTGAAACCCAGGCATAAAATACTGGATTTGTTGTGGATAAAAGAGTGAAGGTATTTCCTCCCAGATGTTTACCTAAATCATTGCCATCTATGAAGGTCAGCAATGGAAACCTCATACCCCCTCTCATATTGTCTAATAAGCTGCCCAGCTGGGGGTGGTCATCTCGCTGTAGTTAGCAGAAAGGGGGATGGATGCCTCTTTGAGGGCAGTCCTTCATATGCTATATGTTGAGTCAGTGCTTCAATTCAGGGGTCTAATGTTATATTTTCAGGGTGAAATCTAAACTTTATTTGAGTTGGAGAGCTCACCCATCTTCTCATTGTCACATGTTTCAAATTACACTGGGGATAACTTCAGTACAGTTGGATTTATGTATACATGTGTAATGGAGATATGACTTAATGAAAGCATTTCATTTGTTGTGGGATGGCTAACTATTCTTGGAGTTAAGTAACTATTGGAATTGCTACCTATTACTCCTCCTGGATATGCAGGCAGGAGGATAGTCCTTTCAGGAGTTGCTCACGTGTAAGGGGATATGTCACAGGCGCAGAACTTGTGTTGACGTTCAGGTCATGAAAATAAGGATTAGAATAAGCATTGGGGAATCTCAACACCAGCAGGGAGATGAGCACTTTTGGTTAGCTCATCTTTTTCTGCTTTGTGTCTCCTATTTTCAAGACACTGGCAATGACTGCTGAACTGCTTTTATAACGCAATTTGTATTCCCGGGTGAGGGTGATGGTGCGAGTGGCCTGTAGTGGCGCTGATGTGTGGATTAACCCGGCTCACTCCCAGAACAACAGCAGGGTAGAAAAATCTCCCCTGCTTACTCTTTTGGGAAATAATATTCCAAAGATTCAAATAATGCTGTTTATATGGTAATTTTGAAGTCATGTAGATCTCCCCTTTTACATAAAATCAGTTATTTAATAACATTTACTGAACTACTCTTGAATTTTCTGCAAAATGCTCACTTCATAAGGAGTATCAAGGCATCTTTCTGCTTTCTCACTTGTGCTTCATTCCCTGTTCAGGCCACAGGTTCTATCAGTTCCAATGTCCTCCTCATAGGCTGTTTTCCTAAAAGAAAAGTTTTATGCAATCAGATTACTTGTCTTCGTAAATCTTTCTGCCTGTCTCCACTCACACTCCTCCTACTTCTCCTTGTGTAATTACATTCCAACATTAATAGAAAGGGCTTGAGCTCTTACAAATTGGTTGGAAGATAACTGTGAGCTTAACCATGGAGCTCATATTGACACCGTGGTCTTAACAGCTCCATTGCCTGCTGTCCTGCACATAGAGTTATCTTAAAATTACCTTGGCCTCCAACTCAGCTCTCATGATGTAGCTGGGCCAGCAAGGGAGAAGGTGATGTGACCACTGATTGTAGGCTGTGCTGTCTGAACTGGGGGGGGTGCAGAGCAACTTCGGATTACACAGGCAGCATCACATGGAGAACCAGATTACACATGGCCTCGTGAGCCTGGATTCCCTGGGGAAGCAATGCACAGATCCCTGTTCATGTGTAGCTGCCTGTAGCTGCCAGGGAACATTCTGCAGTCTGATCTCTAATGAAACAGTCTCCTTGATGGTGCTGCAGAAGAGAGCCAGCTCCTTTAAGCAGGGAATCCAGCTCATCAATTCCTGCTAAAGAGCTCTGTGACTCAATGGCACTAATGATGTTGAGAAGACAAGTCAGTGCCACATTAATGAGGGTTTTCTTCACACTCCTTTTCCCCAGCGGAATGTCTCCTCGGTGACCATTAATAGCTGCAAACAGTAGTGTTCACAGTGCTGCTTCATTTGTCAGATTAATATTCTTTCCTTGGTGAATCCTGTGCTCTTCTGCAGCCCAGCATTACTGAGTACCATTTCTCATTGTCCTCCAAGTCCAGCTGAACAGGGAGCTCAGCTGAGGACTGTGGTATCACTTAAGTCCCTCCCTCCCTGCATGAAAGTACCTGTGCTCTGATCAAGCACTAGGGTTGAGGGATAAGTGCTATTGGGCTAGCTGGATATGCAACCTGAAAAATGCAAGCCTGTAAAGGGGCCTCCTGAATTCCAGAGATCACATCACAGTCACTGCCACAGATGAACCATATGGGTCTTTTCTCAATCAGTTGAGTCCCAGGTTAAAAATAATTTGATTCCATAGGTGTGATTAGAAACCTACTGTGAGTGCCACTATGCTAATGAGTAAGAACCTTCAGTTCAGGTGTTCTCAAGGTCAACCTATGACCATTAGGTTGTGCTAATGCTAAGATGCTTTTCCCCCAAGATTTTTTCCTTGCTATTTATGAATAATGCTGGCTTGTTCACAGATGGCTGGTTTAGTTCCTCTCATCTTTTGCAGTGCCAGAGGATCCAACACATCTTCTGAGAGAGATTCTCTACCCCCTTCAGCATCCTTTGAGCCCTCAACTAACAGGCTGAAGGAAATAGCTTTTGTGTATTCATTGTTTTGTGGGGTTTTTAGTTTTTATTTATCTTTTTTCCAAAGGACATTCTTCCCAGACTCGATTGGGAAGAGGGAGTACTCTCCCTTGAACAAGCCATCATGTACTGACGTGAGGTATCACTGGTTTCTGACAGGAATCCTGTGGCTGTCACTAGGATCAGAGATGCTGTACATCAGCTTGCTGCTCATCAGCTTCATCCTCATGATGGTGGAAATGCTTCACACAGGCAATCCTGTCTGTGGGTTGAAACTCAATGCCTTTGCTGCTGTCTCCTCAGTACTGTCAGGTAAGTGTGTTACTGCAGGCTTGGAATCACAGCAGCAGGAGAGCCTTCTCTCCCACACACAGCTGAAGCATGCCACTCTGGTTCCTGATGGAACTTCTTTGTATTTTTATCTTTTGTGCCAGGTCTCCTTGGGATGGTGGCACACATGATGTACACTCAAGTTTTCCAGGCAACTGTTAGTCTGGGACCAGAGGACTGGAGACCACACTCATGGGACTATGGCTGGGCATACTAGTATGTGAACTGTGAGGCTATCTTCCCTTCCCCATGCTTTTGGGTTTCAGACATGCTACTTACTGATAAAACCCTCCTCCTCCCTTCCTGACCTGCATTTATGAAGACAGGTGTAGCATGGGTCTGCCACTGCCAATCTCCTGTCTTCGCTTTGTCCCCTGCTTTAAGAAATAGTTGCTGGGTTACTTAAATGAGTAGCTACAAAGGACTGTCAAAACACTGGGGTCACACCTAAATTAGTCTCTTCATCCCTGATGACTAAACAGGTTTGCCCCTATGCTGGTTTGCCCTGTTTGGTCTCTACTCTTCCCAGTGTGCTGAGGCCAGTGTCACACCTGTGATGATACTCTCAAACATGCCTCATTCTTCTGCATTAGTAATTTACATACTGGTTTGGCATCTTCTCTAATGTCCTGCAGTACTAAGATTAGACGGATACTTAAAGCTGAGGACATGGCAGCCAGAAAGAGCAGCTGCAAAGTGCTCAGGGTTCCTGTCTTTAAAGGCTAAAAAAGTTGATGGCAGTTGATAGGCCTTAACTGACTTGAAAAACAGTTGGATGAATCTGGCCAGTGCCCATGGACAGCACAGGCTCCATGCTGTACTGCAAATGATCATGATTCTTAGGACTTAAACATGCCAGCACCATATGCCAGCTGCGGACGTCAAATGCTAGCATGGTCATCTGGTTATACTCATGGATATGCCTCATGTCCAGGAAGACATGAGCAGCCCTTCAGTACAGAACTTTCTTGCAAGTTGGGCTGTCCTGCTCTGACCCATTATGGACTTTCCTCTGCCCTTCTTATTTTCCCTTTATCTTTCCCTTCCTTGTGACCAGTATTGACACCCTCCCCCACACCTCTAAGAAGGATCTCATGATGAAATAGCTCCTAATCACTATAATGTTACAAGCCTGACACTTAGAGTTTTTATAATTCTAGTTCATGAGTATGCCCAACAGCTTCTTGCTGGCAAATCAGGGTGTGATGCAGTGCATGCAGGTTGATTCCTAACCCTACTTGGCTTCTCACAGGACATGCTCTTCTTGTGTCTCTCCTGTAGCATGGCCTGGGCCTCCTTCACCTGCTGCATGGCCTCTGCTGTCACCACTCTCAACACCTACACCAAGACGATCCTGGAGTTCAAAAGGAACCACATCAAGGCCTATGATGGGAGCTTCAAGGGTCAGCACCACCAGTGCTTCATAGAGCAGCAAATAAGCAGCTACTATGAGGCCCAAGCCAAGGCACTCCATTCAGTCTCTGAGGGAGTTGACTTCTACTCTGAGCTGCAGCAGAAAGTGCTACAGCAGGAACCAGATCTGGAACTGGATGAGATCTTGGGACAGACAATTGGAGAGGATTGTTGTTAGGGATAAGTACGCAGGGAAGGAACATTGGAGTTTGGGAGACACAAGAACTCCAAGCCAAACACTAGCACCACTGTTACTAAGTTCTTGCAGAGCTCTTCCTACTGTTGTTTGAGGATGAAGAAGGTTGACACTGGGCTAGGACAACAACAGTGACAACAGAAGTGGGGCAGGTCATCCATGAACATGGTTTGATGGGTGTCCTTAGCTGAGAAGGGTGAAACTGGAGGGGCATGTTGCTGGTGCCACCTGTCTTCAAGCACTTTTAGACAGAGTTGAGGCAGCTGTCCTAATCCCAGCAGTACTGCACCAGAGAATAGTCATCTCCATTCAATTGACAAATTGCAGTGCTGGAGCTCTTTGGGTGGTGTCATGTTGACCTTCCTGCAACCCCTCTGTTTCATTGTTACAGAGAAAGGCAATGCTGCACTTATGATTGTCCCTATTCCTCTCTGAACATCCTGTTTTTTCCTCATTTCCAGGCCCAACCTGCTCTTCTCCCTGCCCCCAGATTAAAAGGGTTTCTGCAGTAAGAATGGGGGACAGCTTTCAGACATCTCTCTCTTCCTCTGTCCTATCTGTAATGACTCCCACATGACCCTTCCTTGCTTTCCCCCCCTCAAATATCCCATCTGAGGTACTTTACCATTTTTGTACTGTGCTTCTCCACAACCTTTAAGAATCCTTGCCTGGGATTCTGCTTTTTTATTTGTTTCTCTTCATCTGTCCCCTTTTCCCCATTGTAACAATACTGCAAACAATTCCAATATCGACCAAAGTCATAACCTGTCAAAGCTGGAACAATGGTTTACATGACACACTGTTGTTATACACAAATTTTATTTGCTCCACTGCAGTTCACAGTTCAAATACATTTTCCCAACAATATACAGACAGACTCTTTATTCACAGTGGGGATGTGTGTGTGTATGGGTAGGGAGAATTCACATTATGGAGGAGCTAACATCACTGCACTTCATTACCAGTTCTCTCAGGAAGAACCGCAGAAAAATAATTATTTCAGCTAACTGTTGCTTCACCTTTCCCAGCAAGGTGGTGGCTAGACAGGAGGGAAAGGGCACTCCTGTTAAATTCTCATATGTTACTGGTCCTTTCAGAGTAATAAAATCATTTACATTGAAAAAGACCTTTAAGATCATCAAGTCCAAACATTAATTCAGTTCCTATTATGCAGCTGTATTAACTGATTATATATGATAAACACTAGCCCCTGTCTGGAGGAAAATGCCAGGCTTAGACCCATTGCTACAGTTGTGCTAATATATACAAAGCTATTTACACAAAAATACCATCAGACACACAAACTGTTCACAGGCTCTGACATAAAGAGAGCAGGGCCCAAGGACCAGCCTCAGGGTTTGCAGCTAATCCTGAAGGGCTATCCCAGAAGCTTTATATGGAGATGCAGGGAAGAAGAAGGGAGAAGCTGACATAACAAGGAAAGGTGCCAAGAGCCCAGGACAACAAACCTATGGTAGATGTGCCCTAGATGAAGGAAGGTCAAAGTCCTGGTATCACCTCACAGGGAAGTGTGTGGAGACTGGAATGGCACGTAACAGCAGGAACACAGCAGAGTCCACTGCAATTGTCACCTCAGCCTAGCTCTGCCTCATGTCAAAGGTCAGACCTAGAAAGACATACTGGGAAAACAGTTCCTATGTTGTTGTCCCTGCACTGTGGGGAGCCACTGGGACACTGAAGTGGTTCCTCTCTATATGGCTGTTTCTATTATAAGAAAATTCATGCTCTGCAACCACAACACGGGAGACCAAAGGCACACTAAGAGGCACAGTTCTAAGCACTAAGGATTCTGTGATGAAATGTGCCCTGGTGGTAGTCTGTTCCTTCTGGAACTGCGCCTAGGGATGGGCTGGCAAGAAAGCAGTAAAGTTGAGTCCAGAATAGGGGTAAAATGCACAGAAAATTTTCCCAGTTCTGCCTCTGTCAGAGCCTCTAAACCCTGAAGCAAATGGCATGAGAATCAGCTTTCCTGTGACTGGATCTAGTGTGTTCTTTACAGTGTCAATGGGGATCTGCTGGGAATCTATTCACGAAAGGGCTGTATTTGCAAAGAGGAACTCAGCCCATTGGACTGCAGTGAGACTTGAGAGTGACATTTTGGGTTCATAAAAAGCTTAAGGATGGATAGAAATTAGATATGAATGTCTGACTTCTATACTACCCGTATGACCTGTCCTGAACTTAAGACTGGAGAAAGAAACACACAATCGCAAGGATTGGCAAATGCTGTGAGAACCATCTTTCTCCAGATCAGGTAATTCAGACAGAGAATTAGTTTGTTTGTGAGTCTGGAGAAAGACCTGAGAAGGCTTGAGAGCACAGGAAAGGTTGCAGATTAGACTAGCCTGCAGGAACCAGACAGGGGCTTTTCTCCAAAAAGTAAAAAGATTAAAGCAGGTAGTGTCCTTTAGCCACACCATTTGCCTTGAGTCATCACGGCCCAGTCTAGGCCTACAGCTTGTTTGACTGCCTGGGAATACTGTTTGGACACAAAAAGGAGCATCCTAAATCTCATTCATAAATTAAACATACGAAAAATATACATATATTGTATAAATTGATACATATATATATAAAACCTGGTTTTATATATATATAAAATCTAAGTTCACATTTCTGTGTTACTTGGCAAGAAGCATGCAAGAACAGAATATGGAGGGGGAGATGCTGAACAAGGTTCCTCTGGTACAGGACAGATCTGCCTAGGACAAACCTGCCTCTAGCAGCATTCCCTGGAGAGCTGAAGAAAGGGGAAGTGCTTTTTAGCCCTCATTCTCTCTGCACAGAAGTTTTCCTGAAGATCCACAGAATTCAGAGCAGCTTCCTGTATTCCCCATAGAGGCTGCAGGTCCAATCAAAATCTGAGGAACCAGCAGACTAGAGCTGGAGAAGGAAAACAAAAAACAAAACCCAAACCCATTATCATCCAGTCTGGTAGAGAAAAGTGGCTATTCACGGGTCAGCAACTGAACCTGGGCACCACTATGTAGAGTACCTCTGGTCTGCCCATGTCAAAACAAGTGATCTCTGTCTCACCTCTCTGTTCCCTCAGTGAGTATCCTAATCTAAGTATGATCACCATCCCTGGTTCTTTCTAAATTCCCCCTCTTTATCCAACTGCCAAAATACAGCTGGGTCCCACAATCCGTCCAACTTATCCCCAGAGGCGCAGCCAGTCATCTTGCAAACAGTCTCTGCATGCTGAAAAGCAATAACTGTGTCTGTCAGGAAGAGATCAGATGTTTTCAAAGGCCTGGATTTCATTAGTGACTTCTGCCCAATCTCACCTTCTGAGGAAAGTCAACAAATTTCAGTCGGGCAAGGAATCGCCTCACTTCTCCACGGCTGATTCTGGAAGTTGTGGTATCCTTTAGCGAGACCATTTGACCTTGACTCATCATGGCCCACTTTAGGCTCAGCTTGGTGACTGAGAGAAATCCTGGCTGTTTTTCTGAGGTTGCAGTTGTTGTCACAGTGATGTGAAATGCATCTTTCTGGAGATCATTAATTCCAACTGGTGCATCAGAAATGAGAGAGAAAATATTGGTGAGGAGTAAATAATTGTCTCTTTGAAAAGAAATCTTACAGTCTTCACTCAAGAAAACTCAGTAAAACAACCGCTGGACTGAGGGTGGATTCAGTCTGACTTAAAAATTGCATGAACCTTATTTAGTTAGGAAAAATACTTTAAGGTGAAAATTTTCCATGGAAATAAACAAAGTGGTCTAAAGATCAGAAATGGAAGGCTTTTGGTTCCAGGAGATGCTTTTAAGATGGACATAGATACACATATTTCAATAATGAAGTTTGCCTTCAGAGAGCTTTCCTTACAACACCTTTTAGCAGACATTGTTTTACCTCTGTAGAAGAGGAAAATGGTAATGCACCAGCAAGTCATTTTACTCCAGTCACTGCAGAATGATCTGTACAGATCTCAGAAATCCCACAGTCTAATAAACCCCTCCAAAAATAATTTTCCAATTGTTCTTGACTAAGCTGTGGTTTTGATACAAATCCAATTAGATGTATCACCATGTAGCATCTTTCCTAGGCTTCCTATCCTATTGGATTCAGTGCTGGATGAATGGATGTTTTATCCCACATCCTGTCATGCTCAATAGGCTGACTGTTGGTTGAACAGCTTTAGAACTAGCAAGGAAATCCAACAGGGATTGTAATATCTTGTATGAATGTTACACCCAATTCTAATTTCCCCTGAAAACTCCTATGACTATTTCAGATTCCCCCTTTCAAAAAGAAAGGAGAAGAAGCATCAGGAGAAGATGGCAACAAAAGAAGGTTCTTCATTCACTGCCTTAAATCACAAAACAGCTCTGCAGAAAGCAAGGGAACTTCTCTGATGTAAGACATGCATGAAATCAAACTTTCTTTGCTAAACACAAGCAAGAAATTTGGTGGGTCTTTTATTTGCAAAGTAGAGGACCTTCCTTGTGAAGGAAGATGAATTCCATGGCTGGCCTACTACGATGGACCTCAGGCGCTATCTTAGAAGGCACAACCACACTCTGTTTCTTACAGCTACCTCTCCTTCCATATTTCTTTTAGTTTAGATAATCTCTCCTGCATTTATACTCACCTGCTGAAGCAATGACTTTGTCTGTTGAATTGGTGAGGTCCAAAAGGACTGTAGGAAAAACAGGATGGAGGAGATAGAGGTGGTATAGCCCTGGGCGCTCAGGTCTGAGACTAGGTTGCTGTTGGAACAAATGACAGACAAAAATGTACCAACAGATGGCAAAGAGCAGTCTAACTTTGACAAAGAAATAAAGACGTTTTCTGATACTGCACTCTCTTCACATGGACCAGAGAATCAAAATATCTATGGATATCTAGGGATTAAATCCTGCAAAGTTGCTTTGTTGTTTTTTTTCTAAAACCGAATTAGTTCCACAACTTTTATTTGGTAAAGTTGAGATCAGTCTCTGTCAAAGCCAGCTTGATGTGCAAAGCTATAGTCTGTAAATTTAAGTCTCCACACTGATCTGTGTGCCTGTATTCAGGGAGAAGTTCTCTGGGGCTGGAAACAAATTTGCAGTAAAAATATCTCAGTGTTTCAGAGAAACTTTCATATGGAAAGTTCTAGTTTTGTGGATGTGAGTTTTCTATCAAAGCTTTCTGGAGAAGAATTTGCATGTTCCTGTGATAAGGCTCAGAGAAGTCAATTTCAAAGCAAGAAGAAAAGATGTCCCTCACAGGCTTCTTAGATGGCAGTTGGGGTTGTTCAGCTTGGAGAAAAGGCTCAGGGGGGACCTCATAGTAACTTACCAATACCTGAAGGGGACATATAGAAAGGCAGAGGTAGGACTTTTTAATAAGTTATGTGATGGGAGGACTAGAAATAATGGATGTAAATTGGAAGGGGGTAGATTCAGGCTAGATATACAAAAGTTCTTTACAGTGAGGGTGGTGGGACACTGGAACAGGTTGCCCAGAGAGGTTGTGGACACTCCCTCTTTGGAGGTATTTAAGGCCAGGCTGGACAAGGCACTGAGCAGCCTGATCTAGTGGCAGGTGTCACTGCCTATGGCAGGGGGGTTGGAACTAAATGATCTTTAAGGTCCCTTCCAACTTGAACTGTTCTGTGATTCTATGATTCTATGGCAGATCTAAAGTTTAATTACATTAAGGATAGAAGAGACTACAAGTGCCTCACAGAGAAACCTCAAACTAGAAGGATATTTACTCACCAAACTTTGTAACATAGGTTGTGCTTCATCAGCCCAAAAGAGAAAAACAGACTTCTTGTCCAAAGTCATGACTGACAGTGCATCGACTTGCTGCTTGTGCCATGAGAGTTCCTGGTTCCAAACAGGGAGGCCAGATTTGCCGTCTACCACCACCATCTCAGGGCAGAGGAGAGATCCAGCATTAAAGAGTGTTCAGTGGTAGGTGTACAGACATCCCCCTTGCAGTGGCAAGGCCTATGCTGTTCCCTTTCATGCTTATGGCTGCATGGCGATTTCTGCCATCCACAGAAACAGCAAGAGTGAGAAGCAGGGAATGACTGTCCCTTTCAATTCAACCTTCCTTACTCCTGCACTGCCACTGACCTCCTTGCCTTCACTTGTTTTACCTTTTTCTTCCCAACTCCGGTCCGCACTTGCAGCATGAAATCCAGAGTCTGGTCAGCACCAAAGTAACCAGGTACAGGCTGGCTGCAAATTTGGAAAAAGAAACATTCAAATCATGGCAAAAAAGCAGGGATTTCAGATTAAGGCAGCACAATTTGCTTTCATCCTCCATTATGATTCATAAAAAGGTAGAATTTGCACTATCAAATAAGATCTTTCATCCACTCAGAAGAGTTACAACTGGAAGGAATCATTTGCTGGTGGATCAGAACAGTGAAAAATGATCAAGATGCCCATGGTGCTTGTTAACCATTCTTCAGAGCTGTCTTTGTGGGGCATCCATTGCTGGGCTTTCCAGACATCTGTTCATCTCCCTGTTACATCTCAAAATGCATCATTCCCTCCTAAAGGTGTATATCCCAGGCTGCCTTAGCAAAATGTCAAAATGGCTCTGAATACACCCACCATTAATGTTAGATCATGATCCTTTGTTTTCTTATTGCTGGTGGTTTTACAAGCCTTTTTATTACCTTCAGCAGGTTAGATGAAGTTCCCACTCATCCTCCTCCTTCTGGTTGATATAACATTATTACTTGAATATTTCTCATTATAATTGTTTTCTAACTTCTTGCTCAGATAGGGCTTTCTAAGCCCTATCTATACCTTTCTTAAATTCACTACAGATAGATACAAGGTACTAAAATAAGCAGTTCCCCAAAATTCACAGATTCAGAAGTTTGATGGCATGGCAGGATCATCAGAATTTGTCATCCTTCCTTTTGTTTATGACAGAGTGCCGTATTTCATTCAATTAACCAAGTAGGCTGAGTTTAATTAGATGTACCAGCCATGAGGCTTGCTATAGAAATAAAAATATAAGTTCATCACTTCTCATGGCAGTCAGTTCTAATGATTAATCTCATGCAAAGAAGCACACTCAGATTTTCATTTTCTTGAACATGAATGGCTTTTGCTCCAAGGCACTTGTTCTTGCTGTTCCAAGAGTGAAATACCTTTAGCTTCCATTATTTACACATGCTTATGAACTCACCTATCAGGCTTCTCTTTAATCATATAAAACCACTAACTTAAATCTATTTTTTCTAGCTCTTTTCTCCACTTTTTTCCAGCTTCCAGATTGGCTCCTGAACAGCAATGCTGCAGTACAGCAGTGGTTTTGGCTATACATTTGGAATCAAACAATATCATTCACTTTAAGGAAACCTTTGGCAACCAGAATCAATGATGTCAAGACAGGGTCATGGAACACTCTTATAATCTGGATGTTCTCCAGTAACAACAGGAAGTAGTAGGTAGATCTGTCCTAAAGACATAAACTTAAAACTCTCTCCTAAGGTGCCTTTTCTTGTGTCCCTTACGGGTTACAGTGAGTGGCAGATCCCACAAAGTGAATGCAAGCAGGCATATGCATTTTAGATGCTACCAATCAACCGAAAAATCCCCTGGGCACTTTGCCAAATGAACCAGAAGGCTAGTAATTATTCCTGTCCAACAATAATCCCCACAGCAACCTGCCATTAATCCTCCCTCATCTGAAACATCCATTTGCAACACAATTTTCAACTGCTTACTCTATTTCATGGTCTCTAAACCGCACCCTTGTTTTATGACTATTGATTCTCCTTCACAGTTTTCCATGAATCTTGTCAAAAGCTATCTGGAAATGCAGCATGTCTGCAGCAGCCAGGTTGTTTTTCTCAGATACTGTTTGCTAAGGGCTGGATTCAGACTGCTTGGCTGGAGTGTTGTGTTTGGGCCAGTTTTACCCAAGAAAAGGGAAGCTCAGCCGCATTTCTAAGTTTTTCTGATGAGGAAGTGTATTTGGATCTGTTTAACTATGTGGTGACACCCCTGGCCTGAATCTGTCCCCCAGCCTGTGTTGCTTAAGCAGAATTGATCTAAACCTTAAAAAGTCTCCCGGCTTAAATAAATGCTTGTCTACAATATATTCAGTCTACCAGATTCTGAGTCTCTTAACCCTAAGAAAATAGGCAGTCCAAGACTTTAGCACAGTGGCCTTGAGTGATAATTGCTTTAATTATTTTTTGATGCCTATCCGGCAGCTCCATACACTACGCGTATTACTCTGTTCCTTGGGAGGTCACAGAACCAGAAAAATCAGGTCTGGGTGAAGCAATCTGGAATACCAATTGACCGAGATGTTGCAGAGTTATGGAGTCTCCATCCTTGGAGATACTTAAAACCTGATAGCACACAGCCCTGAGCAACTTGCTCTAGCTGAACCCACTTGAGCAGGTAGGTGGGACAAGGAAGCCTCTAGAGACGTCCTTCAAACTCAATCATACAGTGATTCTGTGAATAAACAGGTAAAGCAGCCTGAAGACTTGGCCCCGAAACACTTTTAGTATATCTCCTTTCCCCATTATTAGGTCAACTAGCCATAAGTTATTCTTAAAGCCACTGCTTATGTGACTCATCAGCCTTCAAGAATGTTGACATTATCTGAATATAAAACCTAGCTGAAGACTGATTTCTTTTTCTTAATGAAGTTACAGACCCTTCTTCCTATAGATTCTCTTGACAGTCAGGTAATGCTGAAGTGAGAGTCCTTTGCTTTCCTCTAGGTAGCAGAGCAAGCTTTTTATGTTTTCCACATAATTTCCCTCAGCTGTCCTTTGCAAATATTTAATACTGAGAAAGTCAAAATTGCTGATTATTATCAACCTATGAGATCTGCCAAATTACTTAATTTCCGTGTATGAAATTAGAGGATAAACAGTATTATTTTAAGGTTCACTTTTAGTATAGAAGGTGTTCTCACTGCCATCAAGAGTGCTTGTTCTCAATTTTCAAGGAACATTAAGATCTGTGAACCATACTCAGACACTTTCTTTAAATACTTAACATCACTAATACAACTGATCCCCTCCACTGAGCTGGCAAATGGCAGCCCTGAATTCCAGTGTCACAGTAGTCGTGACATCAAATGCTGGGTCAAGCCTTGATGAATCAAGCCCCTCATTTGTGATCACTCACAAGCATACAGCTCAGGTTTTCAGCCTTCTGTTCCTTGCTTCCGCTATCCCTGTTCTCCTTAATTGCCCAGCAATGCATTTGTGCGCCTCCAGTTCTTAGTTTTCTCTGCAGACACAGACTAATTCTTGATTGCTTTCTAAGGAGCCCATGTGCTTAAAAGTGAAAGGCATTAAATGGTACAGGAAAAAACGGGGCAGAAAGTGTTCCAAGTATGTAACCTGCTGATATTCTGCAGTTCCAAGGTCCACTGGGGCTCCAGGTCCTGTCCCCGCAGTAGGATCAAGTTCTCTTTCGTTGTGATGAGCAGGTTGCTGCAGTTTGTGTCAGGTGCCTTCATGGTCTGCAGGAATTCAACACCCCCACTGGAAAAAACGGAAAGCAGAGGAGGAGAATCTGAGGCTTGTATCTGCACATCTCATCACTAGCTGCCTCTCCACACAGCCCTTTATTTTCCTCAAGATTTGAATTGTTCTTGGAAAAGCTCATCTTCTCCATAGTGATGGAGCTTAGCTTCCTTTGTGGGTTCCTCAGTTGAGGGGGTTAAAATCAGGTATGAGGTCTTCTGAAGATCCTGAGTTACTGTAAATAGCATGGAATGTAGAGTTTTACATTTCTCCCTCCTTTTATTCCTACCCAGGCTGAACTAGACCACAATTTGGCAGTAAAGAAAAAGGAAATGAGAAATCCAGTCCCAGAATGCTATACATAAAGTTAGCTCCCCAAAAGGACTGCATCAGCTAGGAACAACTTCTTTTCTCCCTCCGGGTATGCATACTGAATAGAAAAAAAGAAAGAACAGGGGAAGTAAAGAACTCCCTTTTATCATATTCTTTACTTCTTTGGCTCTCCATACCACAGGACAAGGAGAAAACACTGAGGTCCCCAAAGTACTGCAACAGTTGGTTGATGAAAAAGATGACAATATGAAAGTAGGAGGAGTACCCTATTACTAAGAGATGCCTACTCTCCCCTTCCTCACTCAGCAGATGCAGAATTACAAATCCAATTTCCTACCTGTAAATGTCAATGAGCTCTGACAGGTTGACAGATCTGCGCTTTTCCCACTCCGGCTCCTCTTGCTGCAGCATTGCAGGAAAGCTGTCCCGGTTTCTGGCTTGGGTAAAGATATCCCTTAGGGCAACTGCTTGAACATTACCTGCCAAGAAGAGTAAAGATTAAGAGTCCTGCCTGCTAAAGTTAACTCCCTTGGTACCACTGTGGTTATGGCAGAAAGCAAAGAAATGCTCAGAGCTGGAACTTCCCTGCCATGATGTGCCTTTGGGAAAGTTCAAGGTAATCCAGGGAAGCATGTTTTAGTGCTCCTGCACTTTTCCACACTATGGCTGCAAGACTCGTTGCCATGGCCTCCACTCCTAGCTTTCAAAGTAAAAGGCATGGCAGAGACATCCCAGGGATAGTCTGAGACATTTGAGGTAAAATTGATGGGTTTTTGCTATAAGGTGAAATGCTGTGGAGCCAAGTTGCACCTTACCAAAACCAAACAGGATGTAGATGGCTCCTCGACTAGTGATGTGGACTTGTGGGCCAATCACTTTCCCTTCTCCAATGGTGGTGTATTTCACAGGCCCACCTAAAGCAGTTCCATTCTTTCCTGACACCAAGATGAAAAACACATCAGGCTGCAAAGAGAGAAATGTAGAGATTATCAGCAGTGCTTTCATGCACTTGTGCCCTAGAATCTTCCATGGACCCCACTCCTTGGAGCTATATTGCTCGTTCTCCCCTCAGCAAGGTCTAGTCAGTGGTCTCTTTCTCTTTGCTCAGTCTGGCTTCCTCAGAATCTTACAATCATGCTTTGATACAAATGTATCAAAGAACTGTGAGGAGGGATGAGCAGAGAGGAAACCTGCATCTGAATTAATCACATAAGTACTTTGGATAATCTGAATGCTCTTTTCTTCCGAGATATACCTCAACATGGCTCCCTACACAGTTGCGATACATTTGCTTCAAATCATGCATTCACTGAACAGAAACTGATAATTCTCAAGTCTCAGCCAGGGGTAAGTAACGACCCTTCTGTTCATTCACAGCTGACAAGAAATGCAGGTAGAGGCATTATTGCTTAATTTCACTTCTCTGGCCTACTGAAAGAAAAAGGGTGCTTTACAGGTAAATCTAAGGAAACAAAAATCAGAGGCTCTTGCAGGTTCTGTTACAGGCTTTCCACATCAGTCTCCTTGCCCTTTCTCTAGATAATAAAGGTTATATTAAACCTTGACCTTGAGCAGGTATAAGATGTACCTGTTGCTCCTGAAGGGCCAGAACAACAAGATCTCTAATCCCATCTCCATCCAGATCTGGAAGAGTGGCAGCTGGTGCAGCCAGGATTCCACTTGAAAGGTGGATGGAATTCAGGGTCCAAATGGTCTTGCCTGTAGGAAGAACAAGATGAGATCTGCAGCACTTGGGCAAACTGGTGTCCATTCCCAGGAGGCTCCACAAAACTTTCTTGAAGGAGGGAGCAAGAGAGGTTTTTCCAGCACTATCTAAGCAGAGGAAAGACAAATGTACAAACTGTGGAAAGCTGCAGTGGGAAGCTAAGTTCTTCTCCCAGCACTTCTTCAGATTATCTTTGAGGCACGCTTCACATCCTGGTGTGCTACCTTCTTAGCACCTCTCTAGAAACACCTGAGCCCAAAACACTTCCTGAAACAGAATACTTGATGTTTTCTCTTTGAAGAAGAACCTAAACAAGAGTGGTGCTCTGTAGGCTTTCAAAGTTTTTCCTCAGCCAACAATAAAGCCTGTAGGTCGATGCCAGCAAAGGGAACAGATGGCCATTTCTGAGATTCAAAGTGCAAATTTGTGTCTCAGTTAAATTCCCAGCAGCAAAAAGCCACTCCAGCATGGCATGCTCACTCCACCTCAGGGTGAAAGCATATTAGCAGACAGGATGTCAAATGGTTCAGCAGCCTAGCACAGACCCAGCTGGAAACTCTGCAAAACCTGACTTGCAAATTGGCAAAAATACTCAAAAAAGTAAAATTAAATTAATTTCTTTCATTCTTTCATGATTGTTTCATCCATATGCCTCTTTTTTTTTCCATCAAATTTTAAAAGAGCCCTTCTGCTGCTGTTGTGTAAAATAGGATTTGCCCCTGCATGAAAGGAAATTGAAGACCAGACCTCCAAACACTTGCACATTTTAGAATCATTACTATTGCTGGCAAAGGAGAGCCTACAGCTCACGCAAATACTGTGCAAGCAGTCCGCCCCTCAAAACATCTGAAAGTTAAGTGCTACTGCTCATTGACTGGATCTGTCATTTAACTCAAGGTTATTTGTGTCTCCATTTTCTGTTATAATTCCAAAACCATCCCTGTATCTACCTATGAGTATTTCTGTCAGTGAATTAATATGGCAGAACAAACAACAATCAGAGAATGGAAGTGCACATGATCAAGTAATTAAAACTGCAATATTCATTCACATCTAATCAATTCTTCCATGGGCCTGATTTCTCTGGGAGATTTACTGGCTGTAGCATACATCCTTAAATAACTTCTCCAAGAATAGTATTCATCTTTTCAGTGCCGCTAGGTAGGTGCTGAGCTGTACTAACAGCTCACTGCTAATGAGAACAGACCTTACACATGCTTTATGATATGAAGTCGCTACAGGATAAGATTAACCCTTTGAAGTATTCTGAGATGGCAGGATGTAGGTGCTGCCACAGAGCAGCAATGGTCTGGATTCTCTCTTACACTGTGCACTTAGAAACTTGCTAGTGCTTTGACCCTTTCCTGTGGGCCACTAGATAGCAGCTCCCATGAAATGCCAGCACTGAATCATTCACTCTTACTAGTCTTTTAAAGAAAACAAAATGCAATAGCGTTATTTCTAAGATGCTGGTAGTTAACTCTACCTGTTGAGGCACTGAGGAGGCTGAGGAATTTTGATATTCCTGTAACAAGGCAGACAGGCTCTGCAGGTGCCCCCAGCAACTGCCCTTTGCATTGCACACTCCGAGTCTCCTCTGGAAGCTGGATGGACCATAGGGTGCTGCCATTCATACCAGAAAGAGCCACCAGAGTTACAGAGGGTGTAGAGACACCTGGAAAAGGCAGGAGAGAAAGAATGAAATCCCTTAGCATCAGAGGCTATGTCCATGCTGCCTTCAGTCTTCACGTTTGAGTTCCAGTTCAGGCTCCTGGAGCTGAGTAGATCAAGCCACCCACAGCCCATCAAATCCCATCACAAGACCTGCAGCCTAGCAGTGATCTCCAGACAATTTGAGCTGCCAGCCAATAGTGCAGACAAATCATGGAGGTTGGACTTGAGCTCACAGCAAGAAATGTAGTCAGATGGGTACAGAAGAACTAATATTCTGAAGATTCAATTCAGTTGTGCTGACTTGCTAGTGTGAAATGTACTGCCGTTGCCCCATCAAGATGTTGAGGGTAAGACTTATGTGATTCCCAAGGCAGCTCAGACCACACATGAAAGTCCTGAATTGTCTTTACTCCTGGGGCAGCAGAAAGTGACAGGCAATTTGAGAATTTTTTCCTTTGTTTTCCAAATGAATTTTACTGTTGTGAAAACCAGACTGAACACAATCAGTTGATGTAACTCAGGGTGTTTCCCTCATTTAACTGTTAGCACAAAGTAACTGTGAGAAAACATGCTACACGGTGCTTCAATTTACTGTTGGTTGTTGGCTTTGATTCCAATTCTAAGCAAACTTTAGTTCACCCAGCCTTCAGACATGATTATAGTTACTATAATCTACACCTGGTATGCTCCTATCACAGTTTAAGATGAACTCCTATAAATGTCAAGATCTTATTGGCAAAACAACGCATGACTTGACTATATGAAAGACGTATCTAGACCACTGGCTAAAAGCAAGTCTAAACCCACTCTTCAAATTTTCTCAGCCTGAAAATCACTTGGCTCGTGCAAAGGGGTTGCCCCAGCCCAAGATCTCTTCATTGGCTTAGCAAAGCCCAGGAACAACTAACTCCTGAATGTAGCTGTTAATCTGGGAATTAACAATAATTTGTAGCCTGGCAAGGATATGAAGCTACTTTGAGAGAAAAAGTAGCAAGGTGAGTCTTTCTGCTACAGTTATCTACAGCTGCTCTTAAAACAATCCATAATGGACTCAGCCAGCAAACAACTGGTTAGTTTGGAAGAACTAGAGACCTCCGAGAGTTACCTCTGCCACCACTGTTCTAATCACCAGGACACTAGACTGCAGACCAAGAAAAAGTCCAGACTCTGCCACTGAATCTCATTAAGCCACTTCCCTTGTCTGTGCTTCCACTCATGTGTCAGCTAAATGGACACAGTTAGACCGAGCTCTTCTGTGAAGGGCTGTGATACATAACAAGGGGGGAAAAGCTCACCTTATTTCCAATTATTTTATGGAGAGTAGTGCTTTCTGATAGCTTTATCTCTGCCTGCAAACCAAGTGTGCACCAATACATGACAAAGGACTTGCTCCAAGATGTGATAAGGGGAAATAAATAACATTGATCCAACAGGTATAGGAGCACAGGCTCACAATGAAAACTATGAGCAGCATGACAAAGCACAAACACAGCACACCAGCCATTTTAAGGAACTCTGAGAAGAGCAATGGATTTGCAGTGGCAGGAACTCTTCCCAAGTGTAAGACTGATATACAAAGGATCATACTGACATATACAGAAAGAGGAGTGGAAAGGAACGGTGGTGCTTACCCAAGACGCTAGCATTCATCAAGGCAGTGAAGACAATGAAGATGTCAGGGAGGCCATCGCTGTTCACATCACACAGCTCCAGTGGGGATAACACACCACCTGCAAAAGTCACAGAGAATCACCACACTGTTGTCAAAAAAGCCACTCACCCCATTTTCTTTGCTGTGGGGGCTGACCTAGAAAAGAGACCTACGGACAGCCAAGCCTCACAGAATTTGCTAGGGAACTACTAATACCAGGCAGCCCCTACCACAGCAAGATCTTTCATTATATGGAAAGGGAAAATGCAGCATCTGGGTCAGAGAAAGGAAAGTGAAAAAAGGAGGAGCCAACAGAAAAATATTTCTGCTTTCCACTTCACATTCTGAGGTGATTTGGGTGATATATAACTTATGAAAGGCTTAGATTTGGAAGCCAAGGGCAGAAAGCAAGGAGAGGAGACATATCTAGACTTGGCAGAAAGGAATCCACAAACCACTTTTACTTTACTGTAGAAGTCAGTGTGGGGGATATTTTAAAAATGTTATCAGTTGCCCATACAGAATGACAAAAGGTCCTGAATGTTGATTTATGGATTCAAATAGGGCAAGAAGACAAAAGAAATAAGGTTAGTTAAGCGAGTTAGAAGATACAAAGACTTCTATTCCTCTCCTCCCAAACACACTCACACAATTCCATATGGAGGTGCTGGTGAAACCCAAGGTGTAGAGGGGGAGGCAGTATGTTTTAAAGTGAGCCGGGCCATCTCCATCTGAAAGACAGCGCACCATCCAGACAAAAAGGGCAGGATGGAAGAAAGGTCAAAATACTTTTTGCTGTTGACAGAGAGGAGATTTTGTGGCATTGTTATCTAATGATGGTAGATTTCATGTGCCTCAGCTTGAAGAGTGAGGCTTGAAGAGTGAGCAGGACACAGCCGCCTGCTATTACCTCAGAGCATCTGCAGTGGTGAGGAAGGGCCTCTGCTCTTAGCTGGCTCTCCCAAATAGGTCTCTCCCGCCGATGCCCAGCCTGGGAGCTGCCACCTCCCCCATGCCAGATGCTGTTCCAGGGGCTTTCTCACCTGCTCCCTGACCTAGGTTGCGGTTCCAGGTGTTATGCAAGTCTCTAGGGGGACAGGGAATTAGAAATGCGCACACCAACACAAGAATCATCGAGATCAGCACAGTGAGTAAGAATATCGCTGTGCGCAGGTATGGCATGAGGGAGGAAGCAGCCTTCTGCTCCAAACTTCCAGATGTCTCCATAGGATAACCCTCAGGTGTGCTCTCTGATGTGTGCTGCTTTGTCATCCCAACCTCCATATCAGAGTCAGGGTCCTGCATCTCTTCAGGGGGGCTCTTCCCATTCTTAACCCCCCCATTCTTCTGGATGCTGAGTACCAGGTCATCTTCACTTTCATCACTGTCAGCCTGAGTGAGAGGGTCATACTCCCCGAGGTCTGGGCTCTTTTTTCCTGAGGAAAGAGATAGAGAGAGACAAAAAAGCATAATGTCCTTGCTTTTGTGTGATCTCATTGGACAAAGTCCTGCAATGGAAAGTGGTGCTGACAGCACAGTCTGTGTTTTGCATGGATCCAAGTAAGAGCTGGGAGAGAAAAGTCTGTCCATGTTTTGGTCTAACAGCTGCGGAAGAAAAAAAATCAAGTTTACTTCTACAAGATTTAAGTGTGCATATATGCATAGTATCTATATACATATATATAAATATGTATCTATGTGTATATATATGTGGAAATCATGCCTTATTTAATACTTTTTGGCAATAAGACACATTTAAATGATGTCATACTTAAATCACTCTTAGGACCTGAACCACAGCATTCAGTTGACTCCAGACTGAGCATCTCTAGTATTTGTCAATTTCTAATCCTGCCACAGCCCCTCTTCATTTGTAGACTGTGTTCTCTGAAGGGACTTCCCTCTGCAAATTACTTTTTCCCTGTTCTTCCTCGCTAGTCCAAGTAGCAGTATTGCTTTCTAGCATCTGCTGTCCTGCCTCATGAGGGATGGAAGGGATGGAGCTCTAGGCACTACTTCTCTGAGGTGCTGACAAAAATGGGTATTGAATCCCAGAAGATGAAGGCAAAGCGATTTTGCCCTTTTGGGCCAATGACATGCTGGATGCTGAAGAGATCAGGGCTGCCCCATTAAGAGGCCACTTCTTCTGCATGGCTGAACACTGTGAGAGGAAATGCTGCAGCGCCTGCAGTATGAAATCACAGTGCTCCTTCTCTGATCCTGCTCACACCAGAGCCAACAGCTTATGATTGGTCTAGCTGAGACAGATAACTTAGCGCTGATGCCTTCAAGTGGTGGTACAAGAAACTAGCTTAGCTTCAGGTGTATACTTCACAGATGCTCAACACATAGACGACTTCTCACCCAACCCTTGGATAGCCACAGGGAGTGTAACAAAGGCAGGTGCAGAGCCCAGTTGTCCGTGCTGGCATAAGGCCAGGGCCATCTGTTTATGGGGCCAGGCACAATCACACAGCCTGACTGCCCTGAGCTATGAGTGGAGGATCACGTCTCAGGGAACTGCCCTGTGCCACCAGGCCGGGCATGGAGCCATGGCCACTGCTCTAATGACTGCACAGTCTCAGTCTATTTATCTCTCTCTCTCCTGTTCCAAGGAGGGACTTTGCTAACCCAGATATCTGCCTCATTTCCCTTTGCTTAAAGCTGACCCGAGCTGACAGGAGCTAACTTGTACCCAAATATACATGCAAGGCATAAATAATAAGCAAAAATACACAAGCTGCAACCACTCTTAGACATTAATATGATGGAAAAGCTTTACAGAGCGGAAATTTAAGGGCATCCATGATTATTCCTCCTGCATAAGATACTATGCCTTACTCCGATTTTCCTGTTAAAGGCAGGTATACAGTTACAGATGAACTGTGTCTAGTTGGAGCAACACACCTATTTTGCATCATCTAGAGTCTATTTTGCAGCTCATGCATCTCCTTTATTATTTCTCACCCCATGAAAGGACCTTCACTTCCTCTTCCTGTACCACTTATAAACAGTATTCAGTGTCAATTTTAGGATTCAAAAAACCCCATCAATAACACCAAAGGCCAAATTCTTGTCAAGTGAAGCATCCATAACAACCCACCCACACCAAACAGAGGGAAATAGACATCCAACAAAATCATGTACCTAAATCAAACCCTTCCTTTTTGAACTAGGGGCTTCTACAAAAGACTCAGGTCAAAATAATTTGGTGCATGTATACACTGTAAAAAACTGTTCTTGTGGAGGTAGAGCAACTAGCTAAAAAAACATTACACTCCTATGGGATGCTCTGGTATATCACTGCAAGACACTGCATTGTTTCACATAGATCTGTCCTAAATGTGTTCAAAGTGGGCTCCTTGGGAAGTCTTGATAATTTTGGCTCCATCCTGTGAGCAGCACAGAAGGCCACTGACCTCAGTGCTGTAACACAGCTCTCTACTCAGAGACTGGGGTGACAGAGCAGCATGAATTTCTCAGATGTCTATACAGTGGGTTGTGCTGACAAGTCGCTGAAAGAGCAGTCAGCAAAAACAAGATATTCCAGGGAGGACTCACTGGCAGGTTATTTGCAGCTCTGCACAATAGAGCCAGATGCACCAGTTCAAGTCAGGTCAGAGTGGTATGAAAAGCAAATGCTGTTGGTCCAAGAGTAAATGATATTTAGCCCAGGAAGTCAAAGTTGGGCAGTTATGCTAACCAGATTGCTACCAGATTTGGACACTGCTGTGCTTTGAGTAAAACAATGCAATGGTTTATTTACACTTCAGCTATACTATGATTTATTTAAATATTTTAATTCCAGACAATCATTCCATAAGACTGTAATCTGCTGCTCATCCTTGGGACAATTACAAGCATTGATAGGAATGAGCTTTATCTGCAACAGTTTTGTCCTGGATCTCCAGAAGACATAAAGGATCTCAAAACTATGGCTCAGGTATTCCTTGAAACAGCTGGAATTTGGATGCTGGGAACACTGACAGTGATGTCAGCCACCACAGCCAATTTATAACAGGAACACTCTTCCTGCTGAGAACCAGGTAAAATACACATAGAATCACAGAATGAATCATACAATGTGTTGAATTGGAAAGGACCTTCAAAGGTCATCTGGTTCAACCCACTGTCACAAGTAGGGACATACTGCACTAGATCAGGCTGCTCAGAGCCTCATCAAGCCTGTTCTTGAATGCCTCCAGGGTCTCCATCACTTCTCTGAGCAACCTGTTTCAGTGCCTTACAATCCTCCTGGTGAAGAACTTCTTCCTAATGTCTAATATAAACTTTCCCTGCTCCAATTTAAAACCATTGCCTCTCATCCTATCACTACATGTCCTGGGAAACAGTTCCTCTCCAGCTTTCCTGCAGGCCCACTTTAGGTACCAGTAGGTCACTATAAGGTCTCCCCAGAGCCTCCTATTTTCCAGGCTGTACAACCCCAGTTCTCCCAGTCAGGGGTAAAAGGGCCAGATCTCTTAAATGGCCGACATCCAAATAAGACCCTGTCTTGTTCATCTGTGTTTGATCATGGCCCAAGCATTCCTGACTCCAGATTGAGAATCCAGCTCCTGATTATTATGGAATCCAGCCTAGCACTTTCCCTGACCCTGGTCTTTATGCAATCATCATCCTGAGAGCTTGACGTGGTTTTGTAAATACTGTATACTTTTCTCCCTTTTATTATACTTATTATAATTTATTATGGCATTATTAATATTTTCATTAGTTTAGTTCTTTTTCTAAACTTACTTATCTCCCTGTCTCTTCCTCTACTCTCTTTGGAGACACAGGAGGGGGACCCATCTGTGATTCACATTGGTCAATACAGCCAAACCCACAGTACAAATCTAATCTCAGGGAATTCAACTACTCATTGCTCATGGTTCATAGAGAGCCCCTAACAATTGATTAGTAGGTGGAATGAAACTGCATCTGAAGGGCTGGCAAAGACGTGCTCAGTCCAGCCTCCTGAGGCTGCTGTGCAGTGCAGAGAATATGTAACTCATAATTCACCTGGTTGGAAAGAAAGCAGGAAGAACATGACTATTCATCTGAGTTTTAGATCACTTGCTGTGGGGAGGAGGGATACCACACTTGGCTTCCACTAATCATTCTCAAATGATTTTTCAACAGAATTTTCATAAGAGAGATACAGAAGTAAAGAGAGATACATCAGTAAAGAATGTGTGAAAACAAGGACAGTCACACATCATATTAGAGAATTATGATTTATTGAGAAATGCTCTAGAAGTCAAATTATTTTCTTTGTGGCCAACCTCAAGGCCTGGTCTGAGGAAAGACAGTTTGTCTATAAAGAAAAAGCCAAAACTGACTCTGTTGCAAGTGATGAGAGAGATAAAAATCCAATATTCCTATGTGTTTCCAACATTCCATAGCTGAAGCAGAAGTGTTAAAACACAAGTCGGTACCTTGGTCAAACTCTTACCCTATCAATGATAATCCTCATGATAAAATAGTCCCTGCACTAAAGCAAATTAATCCCAGCCCTACCTTGGGCAGTTCTCTGGCCTTGTATAAGTAACAGATGGAAGTAACTTAGATCTTGTTATGTCTATTGCATAGCATCTCTAAGTGTATGTTAACCTTCTATGCACTTTACATGAACAGAGTTCATATCAGCAGAGTTGGTTGCCCTGTTGCTCTGTTTTCTCTCCTACAGGTAAAGAAATTGCTTCTGTTCTGACCTGCTCTAAATGGTACTCCATTATTTTCACAGCATCAGTGATATGGCTGAGGTTACCAGTCAGTGAGGCCTGTGGTTACAATCAATCTGAGGAACTACTGCTTGTGGTCTCCGGCTAAGTTACTGGTTATGTCACCAACTAAAGAGGAAGGTTTTCAAAAGCAGAAGAGAAAATCATAGAATCATAGAATGGTTTGGGTTGGAAGGGACATTAAAGATCATCTAGTTCGAACCCCCCTGCCATGGGCAGAGATAGATCAGGTTGCGCAGAGACTCATCCAGCCTGGCCTTGGATGTATCCAGGGATGGGATCTCCACCACCTCTCTGGGCAACCTGTTCCAGTGTCTCACCACCCTCATGGTGAACAATCAAGTCCTTCCTCTTTTCTCCCCAGTTTGCCTCTAGGCAGGTTCCACATGTCCCCCTTTCTCCCCATCTCCTGCTTCTGCTCCACACCAACCCTTTTCCAGCCCGTTTTCCCCCAAATCCCACACACCTGGGCTCCACTGGAGACTACTCCCCACCCCAGCTGTTCCAAACCAGCCCCCTGCACCCACTCTCTTATTTAAGATCAGCAGGGAAGAACACCAGCCTCCTTTTACCCCTCTATGGGATGCTCCTCCTGGTGTCTCTACTGCAGGACAGGCCACTGGTGAGTTGCATTTCCCAAGGGGACAAAGTGGGAGTAGAAAGGCTGGGGGGCCTGTTAGCTCCCTGCCTGGTTTGGCAGGGGCTGGGAGGGTGATGGCCCATTTCTTGCCTTAATGCTCTGTGGGGCCTGCCTGAAGTCAGACAAATGTTATAGCAGAAAACCAGGAGTGTTGTGTTTTAGCTTTGTGTTGCAGCTTAAAGTGCTATAGGTGCAGTTTATGTGAGTTCAGCCCTGAGGGTGTGATTTAGCCCAGGGATGGGATGGGGTATTTGGACTCTAAATTGTACTTTATGACTTCAAAAATCCTCTGTGCACTTTCCTAACAGTATTGTTTGGATGGGAAACTCTTGCAATTATTACAGTAGAATGTGTGCTCTCATAGAAAAAAGATCATATGTGATCATAATTTGGTAACCTGCATTGCAGTCAGGTCCCACTCATAATGAAATACTTATTTCTAGTGCTGAAGCCTTGAAATACATTAATAGTAATCTTATTTTCTGGTTTTGTCTTATTGGAAAGACACTTTTTTGCTCTCACTTTAAATTTAAAAGTGCAAACCTTGGACTTTGGACAAGATAATTTTCAGTGCATTATTCCAATGATGACATGCTGGTTCCAGTATCCTTTGTCCTCATTTCATGTTCTATTTTTTTTTTTTTTTTTTCTTTTTTCACCAGTTGGCAGTTAACACACACTAATCACTGGGTACTGCAGGCATATCTCTAATACTGGGTGGGGAGATAAGTTGCCACATACTGATATAATGAATTTAATGAGATGTTGCAGGAAAAAAACAGCTACAGCACTAGGTTTTGGGTTTTTTTTTCATTGCTGTTGAAAGCTGTATTTTTTCAGAGTTAATCACAGAAACAAGGTATGCTGTATGGAAACTGACCTATGAACAGGTTTTTTTTCAACTGCAGTTGAAAGCTCAGTACTCTTTTCTGAACTGCCATCTCCCAATGGCGGTTATCAAATAGATCACACTGGTTTCAGAGGTGATGAAAGAGCCAACCTGTTGTTTTGCAATTCCCCAGAGGTCACATCCCAACACACGTGTATTCCCACACTTCAGCACTTTTCCTATATCAACTTCAGGTAAAAATTAGACAAACACACACATATATATATATACATATAACATTAGAAAGAAACTGAGTTACAAACAGCACTTCTTTGAATGAGATCTAACAGCCACCACATAAACTGAAATGTAGTGACTCCTAGCATGGGTTACTTCACAGACCAATAGTGTAGGAAAGTACAACCTGCCCTCTGACTGCAGATTTACAGACTGAGGCACTGTGGGATAACAGTGGTGTGGTGGTGCTGGGGAAAAGCTCTCCCCCACTCTGTCGCACAGTTGTCCTGAAGAGGTAACAAGGAAGGGTAGAAAGGCACTTCCCCCTTCAATGAAGGTGCATTGGCACAATCTCCATGCCATCCAACACCAAATGGCATGCTTGCCTCCAAGATCTGGTTTCCCAATGTATTTCCATTCCCTGCTAATCCCCTCACTGTTGAGAATGCTTGTTGGACTGCTGCTCACTGACTAATCTCTGGAAGATCTGGTTCTCTGACACAATAGTCCCTTGTTTAAATATGCCTTCATATCTCTGAAGATATCTGGCTGGATGGTAAGCAGAGGCGATAGGCAGACTTTAAACATTTACTTGGGTAATTGCCGTGGCATTTACCGAACTCCTGGTCTGGCTTCTGGGAACAAAACCCGTCAGGAGTGGATCAGAGAGGGCCTAATGCCACTGAGTGGCACACATTGTGCAGCCTGTGGAGTCTCCTCGTTCCCTGCAACACCCCTCCGCCTCGGGACCCAGGCAGAGACCTTCAACCCTCCTGAACAGCCTGCGCCCCCGCGGAGGCCGGGCCTCGCCCCACATCGCCACATTACCATGGCAACGCACCCCACTGACCCCAGGCAGCGGCATCCGCACCTCCCCACAGCCAGTAGCAGGCTTGGACGTGGCGGGCCCCGGCCCGGCCCAGCTCAGCTCGGTCCGGCCCGAAGCTTCCCCCCCTCTCCCGCGGGTACCGACCCTTACCCGGCAGCTTCAGCGCCCGAGACAGCACCGTAGCCATGCTGGAGATGCGCAGCACGCATGCGCGCCGGCCTTCCTTCCCCTCGCCTTCCTCTCGGCCTGCTGGGAATTGTAGTTCTGCGGCCGGGGATGCCCCTCACCGAGCGGCTTCATGCTGCCGGGGCTGAGGGAGACGGGCCGCGTGGGGCATCCCTGGGAATCCCTGTCATTAGAAGCGGTGGGAGAAGGCCGCTCGACGGTTCTGTTGCGAAGGTGGCTGCCCACCTGGCATAAACTCTGGGATTCCCACTGAAACCAAAGCTCTCTCTGTCACTCTTACTTTCCACCCTGTTGTTTTACTGGAGACCCACAGAGCAGTGAGGGCTGGTAGCAACAAGCCCTGTTCAAGGATAGTACAGACTTCTGCCGCCTGCATGGACTCTAGTTGGCACAGGCACAACTTATTGTCCAAAGTTCACCTAGTGATGTGTTGAAACAAACTCTATAACTTGGGTAGAGTTATAAAGAAGTATATCCTATGCTGGGTGCATGGAGGCTTGTGCCATAACAGATGTGTACACCTAATGTGACACTTTGCTTTGGTTATATGCATTGAAGTGTTACATATTCATTAGATTGCTCAGTATTCCTAGACATATGCGTGACCTATCCTGGATTTGTATTAAAATAAGCTCTTCTTTATACCATGATTTTTTACTTCTATATGTAAACAGTCTTCAGGTCCCGTCT
>VZTY01025698.1:3563-42765 GCA_013400935.1 Turnix velox | reverse complement strand
GACCCTTACCCGGCAGCTTCAGCGCCCGAGACAGCACCGTAGCCATGCTGGAGATGCGCAGCACGCATGCGCGCCGGCCTTCCTTCCCCTCGCCTTCCTCTCGGCCTGCTGGGAATTGTAGTTCTGCGGCCGGGGATGCCCCTCACCGAGCGGCTGCATGCTGCTGGGGCTGAGGGAGACGGGCCGCGTGGGGCATCCCTGGGAATCCCTGTCATTAGAAGCGGTGGGAGAAGGCCGCTCGACGGTTCTGTTGCGAAGGTGGCTGCCCACCTGGCATAAACTCTGGGATTCCCACTGAAACCAAAGCTCTCTCTGTCACTCTTACTTTCCACCCTGTTGTTTTACTGGAGACCCACAGGGCAGTGGGGGCTGGTAGCAACAAGCCCTGTTCAAGGATAGTACAGACTTCTGCCGCCTGCATGGACTCTAGTTGGCACAGGCACAACTTATTGTCCAAAGTGGTTCACCTAGTGATGTGTTGAAACAAACTCTATAACTTGGGTAGAGTTATAAAGAAGATATGTATATCCTATGCTGGGTGCATGGAGGCTTGTGCCATAACAGATGTGTACACCTAATGTGACACTTTGCTTTGGTTATATGCATTGAAGTGTTACATATTCATTAGATTGCTCAGTATTCCTAGACATATGCGTGACCTATCCTGGATTTGTATTAAAATAAGCTCTTCTTCCACTTGTGCTTGTGCAATGTCTTCTGGTGGTAGTCTTCAGGTCCCGTCTGGGAGATCTGATACTTAACCTAGAGCTGTGATTTAATGCTTATTCTATTGCATAAGCTGTACCAATATTTGTGCCCCTTATCAGTACTTTGTCAACAGTGTTAGCTCTGTAATCAGCAGTTGTGGATAGTTGCTCAGGCATCTCATTCCCGTCTGTTGCGCTTCTGCTCTTCTATAGATGGAGTAGTTCCTAATTTTCAGTTTGGGTAAGCTTACAGTTACTATTTCTTAACTCTATGATCTTTTTATTTTTGTAAAGAAAAACTCCTTAAGATTAAGCATAGCAACAATCAGTAAGTTATTCCCCACTCCCTTATCAATAGAAACTGCCAGTCCTTTAAGTTATTCATAGTATAAATACATGGCTTCCTTCTTAGGTAGATCTGGGTTGGAAGAAAATTTATTTGTTGATTTTTATTTTAGTTTGCAGTGGTTTGGGTTTTTGTTTAATTACAGGATAGTGCCAGGGCATTATGCAGTACTGCCCTTGATCTTCATCATAGCCTTTCAAGGTGAGCAAATAAGTGAACTCTCCCACAGTGGGGAAGTTGAAAAAGGAAAGTCTTGTGGTTTCTCCAGAGCCACAAGGTTCTAGCATCCGGATTCCCTCGTCAATACATGGGCCGACTAACACCACCTCTTCAAGCCATGATTTGTGTGAGAAGTGTCAAGGCTGATTCCTTTGTCACAGAAGAAGAGAAAGGAGCATTGGCTAAATAGATCAAAAGAGTCCTATTGGGTAATGAACACATTGTGTTTATTCAATCTCTGCTGCTTTCCCTTGTTTCACACACTGTTCATGTGAATAATATGCTTACTCTTTCTTGTCCTGGTCTTCCCTGAAATTCTTTAAATAACAAAAACAAAAGAGCAGAAGAGAGACACCAAGTGGTCCAGCTGGTGAAGAGGATTTTGTTTTTTTCTGATACAGTCAGGAAAGAGAGTACTTCCTGATCCAAAACCTCTTGGTACCAGAGGGATTTTTCCACTGATGTCATCAGGCTTCAGATCAGGACCTTCCTGAGAGCACAACATTTAGAGGGGCTGTCTCAGGTGGCAAACTCTAGAAGAGCCATCAGAGTCTTTTTTTTTCCTTTTTCAAGTCTTTCTGGACACAGAATCTTTCTGTGTGCCATTTCCCTTCCTTCACTTGTTGATTTAAGAGCAGTGGCGGCCCTGTATCTATGTAAATATTTACAGAGAGATGCTGGATCCTTTTCAAGGCTTGGTTAATAAAGCCTGTGATACACAGGGACCAGAGCTGTCCAGAGAAAAATTTCTAAGAAAATGCTTCTGGCACCAATTAGAGCTGGGAGTGGAGGTAACACCAGGAAACAGCCAGAAGTCAGAACTGGAAAATCTGGTGTCCTCATTTGTGATCTCTCGACGTATGGCACACACACATAGGTTACAAGAATCCATAATTTACAATGCTTGTGCATTTATGGTAGACCTCAGCCCACTTTTAATTTTGTGGATCACCACAAAAATGGTTCAATCCCCATGCCCCAAGATCTCTGTGAGGCTAATGGATAGCAAGGACAAAGAATTTGTGGTGAAAACTGATGCTTTTGAGGAGCATATGACTAGGCAAAGTGTTCAGAGGGTGTAATGATTTGCAAAGCATGAGAAATGAAGTCTTTCGTCTTTACATTGTGACTGTAAGCAGATTTGCATATAAATTGGACCTGTCAAGTGTACTAATATCAATCAGAAAGCTATGAAAATAAAATTGAAGCTGCAAATAAATAATTTGTTTATGTGAATGTTGCCATTCATTTTGTTTTATTTTTTCCAAAGCAGTTTGAAAAAGCCAGATGCTTAAAAATGAGATGCCTGAGATTGAGACTGGAAGGCTGAGAGCTTTGGGTTGTCAGTGTGGCCAATATGAAAGAATGTTACAGGCCAAAAAGCATGAAAATCTGTAACAGCCAGTTGAAATATTAAGCCTGTGCAAACCCTCTCTGCTCATACTGGCATCTGCTGGCTTGTGTAGATTGAAGACTCTGCCTGAAGGCAAGTTTGTTGTGCCTTGCTGGATCCCTGATTGTTGACCTGTTCCTTGTCCTTTGAAATATGATTGTGGTGGAGGAGTTGAGTATAGGCATGTGATACTCATCTGATCTACACAAACTGGAGTGATATTCAGGATCCTTCTCATAAGGCCAGTGCAGAAGCCTTCATGCTTGGCTCAAAAACTGTGGGACGCACAATAATGAAATCTTTCCATTGTCACCTCATTTAAAGGTAGGATCAGCCTACACCAAATGTCCCACAAGTAAAATGTGCTGCCCTTTAATTGTGTATATCCCACCTGTACAGGCAACAAATATTTAGTAAGGAATGAGCCTAAGGCAAAGAAAAGGAGGAGGAGGTTTGGGGCAGGGTTAACTGATGGGGCCTCACACTCCACTGCCTTTCTTCTTGCCACAATTCTGCCAGAATCACAGCCTGTTTCAGCCTGCCTGCACATGAACATCTCTGGTTGCTGCTTGGTACCGAGAGGACCCACATTAAACACTGCTATTGAAGGTCCTCAAGCCAGAGCAGGTCCCTCAGACACAGCTGCATGAGTGATTGCACATGCAGTGAGATCAGGGGGCAACCACTTCCTGATGAGCTGATGGAACAGGAATTGTTCTCAGCTGTCCCTTCTTCTAAGTGTACAGAAGGAGGAAATAATCTGCATCTTTGCACTCTTATTAGTGTTACACTAATGCTTTCACTCATCCTTCTTGCCATGCTTTTCTCCTTCACATGCCTTTTAATGGACAGAACCAGGAGCACCATCCTCTTTCCTCCTGTCCCTGGCTGTCTCTCCATGACAGAGAACTTGAAGTGAGAACAAATATTGCAATGAATAGGAAATTCTTGTTCAAACAACAAAATAAAATGCAATCAGGCAGTGAAGGCTAGCAGGAAGAAACATAAAAAGCAAGTAAACCCAGGAAAAGTCACAATAACATTTCCAGCAGATGAAAAGAAAATACTGCAACAGGAGGAAAAAAGATTGCTGTGTAGACTCTCGGTGGCAGGCCTGTGTCCCTTCTTGTTCTTTGTAGCTTCCTCTGACAATCTCATCTCCCCTTGTGAGCTCATTGCCATGGCCTATCCGAGTGCTCCTGGGGGGTGCTCATCCCTGGAGCAGTGACAGGCAAACAGCCATTGCTGTCATCCCGACTGGACAAGAGAAGAAGCCTGATGCAGCAGAGATATTTCACTCACTGAATTGCACCAGTCCAAAGTCATAAGATGATAGCAGAGGGCACAGAAAACATTTTGTGAGTGCACAGCACTTACCATGACCTCGTGTGAGAAGTAAATGCTGCTGCATGGGTGAGACCTCCAAGCAGTGGTGGTTTGTGCAGGGCCAAGCAGGAGAATGGGCACTGCAGTGATGGAGATGACCCGCTTGTAAGCCAAACTGTGGAGAGGATGCCTCATGCAGGCTGCTTTCTAGCTTGTGCATGGGTCCAAAACAACTCAGAGCCCAGAAATGGCCATCTGTCTCTGGAGAAACTTCAAAGACTGATAATCCTCACAGTTGCACAGGAGCATTTGTGGCACTTCAGAACTTTACTGAAGCCCCTGGTGGCTCATGTGTGGACTTTTAAAAGTTCTCCAGCCCTACAGGTCAGAGCCAGTCTGTCCTCTGGTCCCTGTGAGGTGCTGGGAATTTCTCTGTGGACTCCCTCTTGTTCATAGTGCCCAGTTTTTGCACTCCAGAGTTTTTTGGTTCAGTATGTATATGGCAGCCAGGGCCAAACACAGCAGCAACATTGAGAAGACCCTCACTGCTTCTGTAGAACCTCACAATTCCACATGGCCATGGGCATAAACAACTTACAAGACAGAGTTTTGCAGAGAAGGTTTGAGCCCCTTTTGCCCTTAGCTTGTTAAATCTTCACCTGCCCCAAGGCTGTAGGCTAAATCAGGGTCTGGGGAAAAGAGCACAAATGTTTCTGCAGATGTTGCTCTTGCCAGAGGGATTTTGCTGTCTTGGAACTCTTGTGTGTCTTGAGAGAACCACAGACAGGCATGTGCAGTCGCCTGTTTGTGCATCACAAGTAAGCTTCATGCTGAGGCTACTCGAGTTTAGAAAATTGACTGGAAGCAGCAGTCCTCAGTCAGGAGAACAGATCAAACACACTGCTGTTGCTTACAACACAGAAGTGGAGTTGTGGCAACAAAACCCCTGTGGTTTCTTATTATCTGTTTGTGTTAAAGTTCCTGGTCTCTGCTTAATGTGGCAGAGTTCTGGGTTCTGAGTGTCCCTATCTGAATGCAGACATGGTGGTATCAGTGGGCTGGGCACTGCTGCTTTCACATCACTGGAAATGAGGATGATAACAGGCGGGAGACAGGGAAGTTCTATAGCTCACTCCTCTCCTGTCTCCCCTACTCACCCCTGAGGAGGCAGACATGGGGGATTTCTGTGATTCATGCCCCTGAGTTGGGGCACTGTCAGCATGAAATCAGGACATCATGCACACACTGGTGACCCCTCACCAGCACAGGCTGGATTTGAACTGGGGTTTCAGGAGCTCATTGCCACACCTGCCAGGTTTGCTAAGCTGCTGTCTTTCTTCCATGCTGCAGACAGCTTCTTTCTCAGAGCATTCTTCCATCCAGCATCTCTGCTCCACACTGACAGTCAGCGGTTTGTTTCCTCTTTGTCAGGAGTTGCAATGGCAGCGCAGCAGGACTGTGTTTGTTGCCTGCTGAATGGGAAACAGCTGGAAACAGATGATTGTTTGGGCTATTTGTGCATTGCCTGGACATTTTGTTTGCTTGTTTGAGCCCTGAAAAAAATAGGTTACCAGTTCCTCAGGAGGCTGGTTTGTGTTAGGCCTGCATATTGTGGTCTGCTTTTGTAAAGTGGGTGTTTTATAACTTTGCAAATCAGTGTCCTGCTGCTTCAGTGGCCAGGCTCCATAAATAAGGCAGTCTTCTCAGAAATTTCCCTGCCACAGTGCCAGTGGGACTAGGGGAACAGAAGCAGCCAAAACAACATGTTTCTACTGTCAGACAAGCAGATAGCCCTGCATGTGGTCTCAAATGGGCCTCTCTCTTGGGTGGATTTAAGTGGCTGCCTGAAATGGCTGGTTTATGTATAGTGCTTAGAAGGATGCCACTCAGCTTTCCTCCCAATTGGCTTCTCACCTGGGGTAAACCAGCATTACTCTGTTGTGACTGTAATACTGTCTTTGCAACTGCTCTGTCTGTAACACTTGCACAAATCATCTGGCTCTTTACTTCTGGGCATTTGCTTTTATTCTGAGTTGCTGGGCAGTCGTCCTTTGTGCTGTGAACATCTTTCTTTCTCACTGCTGAGTACTAAGGTTTTGGCCACAGAAAATGGAGTTAAATAAAAATAGGCTGGTCAGGAAACAGAGATGGTATCATTGCCAGCTGATACTGGGGAAGTAATATCATGAAGAATGCAGATTTGGCCAAGGCACTTGCAAGCAGTGCCACAAGTCTAGTCATGAGCCTGTGTGTGCAGCTTCGGGCTGTGGCAGCTGCACATCCTCTCAGAACACAGCAAAATGTCAGTTTGACACAGAAACAGGACCAGAGTTGTGAGCTCACCTCCTGCTTCACAGAAATCATCCCTTTAACACCTCATGTTTCTTTGTAAATCTCTTTATCAAGTACTGACCAGACCTGAGCCTGTTTGATTTGGCAGGCACAGACCTGGGGGAGGAGAGGCGGTGGGAAGGGAAAAAAAACCTCACAGCAGCCGATTCATCCCTCCTTGTTTATCTCACTAGTAATAGATTTGGCAGAGTGCATCAGGAATGAACTAATCATCAGGGAATTAACTGGCAAGTTTGTTAAAAGGCAGGAACAACGTGGTGAACAAATTCATGGCTGGATGGGTTCAAGCAGCCAGAGAGGAGTGGAGCACTGCATAGTGGAAACTGTGACTCCTAAAAGAAGTCATACAGCTGTGCCGGAGAGTCATTGGTTGAGAGCTGCCCAAGAGAACCGGGGGCAAAGATATATTAGTATTCTTTCAGAGGCAGCCGTTTTCAAGAAGGACTTTGTTGCCCAAGCTCTCCTTCCCATAAGGCTTCCATGTGTGGGGGGAGATGGCTAGCTTGCAGGAGTGGGAGGGAGGGGCAGGAGAGGTACAGCTGGAGGAGGCTCCACGGAAAGACTGTGGAATTGTGAAGAGCAGGGAAATGAAGAGGGACACGTCATTCATTGCGAACTGAAATACAGAGAGGGTGGTGAGGAGAAGAGGAGCAGGGAGGCAGAGATTTGGAAGCCTTGTCACTGAAGGACTGGCCTCAAGAGCACAGGTAATGCTTGTATGCTATTCCCTGCCTTCTTTCTCAGGAATGTTCTATTTCTTCCTCTGGAAGAAACACATTCATGCATTTCTGAAGGAACTTGCTGGCTTGAGGGACTCTAAAAGCACCTGTGGGAAGAACCAGGAGAGGAAGGAACATGTGCAGACTGGCATGAATTTGAAGGCAAGAGGATTGCTACCTATATTTCCAGACATCAGGGGAATGCAGAGTGAAGGGAGGGAGAAAAGATAAGTGAACAAACCCTTAGAGACAGTCAGGCATACAGACATGGAGAGTCCATGGGTGTCTATCAAATGAAGAGAGAGGAAACTTCTTGAGAGGGAGTATTGAGCTCCAAATGAAAGAAAGATAAAACCTCCTGAAACAGCAGGTACTTCTGGAGAAGAGGCAGAAAGTACTCAGAAACAACAGTACATTCGTAATGTTATCATTTGCAGTAGATATGTGCTTTGCTCCTGGATACTTTTTTTTTTTCGTTCCTCTTTAGCATTATTATGCCTGTCTGCTGGTAGCTGTCATTTATCAAGGCTGTCAATCAGATCCCATTGTTGCTAACAGGATGGTGAGACTATATGTGGGATTCAGGTGCTCTTTGCTTTCACACAACATCCAGGTAGAAAATGAGCTATGCAATTCTTCATTATATGCAAAGGCACTTTTCAGCTCAAATGTTTTGCCAAACCTGAAAAAGTGAAGTTACTGTTTTTCCTACATAATGCAAAGCTGGCTGTGCTCATGTACCAACATAGAACATTATACCCACACACATATAAATGGAAGAATAATACATGACAATGGTTTTTTAAGGAATTCAGAAACAGAGGAGTTTCTATCTGTAACTATGAGACTGAGTTAATATTTTAGAATCCAATTCTTTAAATGGATTTTGGCATTTTTCTTGATCTTTCCACCATCACATAACACTACAAGCATATGCTAATGTTTATATTACTCTGATTTTTTTTTTTTTTCTTGGAGAGCTAACAAATGCCATCCGCTTTGCAAGTACAGCTTGAAAATTCTTTGATTGTTCTGGACTCACAGTCTTGGCAGCTTTCTCCTCTAAAAACTCAGAGTCTTTTCCGGACCCCAGCCTGGCTGTTCTGGCAGAACTGGCATTAACTGAGAAACTGTGTGCAGCAATTATATGGGAGTTTATCAATGTAGAGCTGTTTAGTTTATAGCACCTAAAACCTTTTTTTACTTTATATATAAAACAGAACATTTAGTTTAGTTTAGTTTGTTTAGGTATTATAACCTTAAAATATTCCAGTAGACTGCAAAAGCAGTTTTTATGAAGGATCTATTGAGATCCTTTACAGACTGGAGAATCTTAAATTTACTTTGATGTTTAAATATCCATTAGCATTTGAGTGAGTGCTACATTTTATGTATGACTTACCTTAGATCAAACTGCTTAATGAATTTAAAAAACGTATTTTATTTCTCTGCATATAACCCAAAACCTAATGCCACTTTTCAGCATTAGTTTGAAAGCAGCTCAAAAGCAACCTGGCAAAATTACAAAAGCAGAAATGGTCTCAAATGAAAACCACAAAGCAAATACTACCCAATATTGCAGCAAAGCATTCCTTTATTTTAGACACCACTACAGTGATTGCTAACTGTAATCAACAAAATCCTCATCTCAAATCAAGTATGTGTTTGAGTTAATACATTGCAATGTGCATGCATGGTGTGAGGGCAGTGTAAGTGCTGAGAGCAATCACAAGTGAAAGCAAATGTTTCAAGCCCTCTTGATATTCAAGGGGTAGGCAAGCTCTGAATCCTAATGCGACATCTCACATGTCTGCAGCGGAACAGCATGTTCTTCTTGGGCTTCAGGGAGGAGAGAGTGCTCTCTGAAATGAAGCTATGTTTGGCACCGGGAAAGGATAACCTAGGCAACTACCCCCATATCCTGACAGGCAGCACAACCCATGGACAGTAGCAAACTCCAGTCATCACCAGTAGTATGTCAAAACATCACCTGTAGTATGTCAAAATCTGGGGCAGGTACCAGCATAATAGCTCTCTGGAAATGCAGTATTCTGGAGTAGCAAGCAACAGAAAGGGTGAACAGGAGAGAGACGGATAAAGGAACTCAAATCCTGGCAGTGTTTCTTTGCTTTGAAACAGGGATTCAGGGGTGGATGGTACAACTGCTGATCTCAGCAGGGCTGTGCTCAGGGTATCAAGCTATCAGAGCTCTTTTAACATGTCTGACCAAGGAACTGAAAAGTTAATAGAACAAAAAAAAAAGAATGTGCAAAAGAGGAAAAAAATGGTGTAATAATGAGATGTCTGTCTTCATTGCTTGCAGATGAAGGGACTGTCCAGTGAATCACTGAGTTTACCCTGCTCCAAGGGCAGAATATGATGTAATTTTCTGATAGAGAGCATGCCATATATTACTGTAATTAATAGTAACAATAACAAAGCTACTATGTTGTTATTGTTACTCTCTGGACTTAGGAAAGGCCTTTCATCCAAGGATGAGAGAGAGTTTTCTCTGCTTGTCAGCATGTGTTTAACCATGAGAGAATTTTCCAGTCCAACAATGCAATGGATCTGAAGACATATCTGCAATAGGCTTGAGATCTTGTTCCTATTACAGATGACTCTGCAGACTTTTTCTGCTAGAAATCTTACTAATGTATATTCGTTAAGTGTCTAAGACAGTTAGTTCAAAGATGATTTATACTATAACAATAAATTACAGTAGGTCCTCAGGAATGCAGAGAGCAAAGCTACAAAGAAAGTAGTTTGTGAAGGGTTCTGCAAAAAGACTGTGGGTCATTTGATTCATTTGGACATGATGTTTTGAAAAGTTTGAAACTGAGTGGTTTTTCAGCATGAGATATAGATGGAATTTACTGCCAGACTTCTTTTAACAAATACAGGAAGATCAAAGTATCACAGCCCTGGTGTATTGAAACAGGTGGGAGGTGGGAAGGGTAAGGAATGGACAATATTTTCAGGACTGGGATGGAGGGGAAGAAAAGGTGTGTGTACGTATGAGATAGGAAGAAGGTAAATTAATAGTGCAATTAAAAAAAAGAATACTGAGTACAAAATACCTCCTGGCAGGTGGAAAGTAGTATTTTTTGAGCAGCATGACATTTTCCATCAGTATGGCTATATTCATATTGCTGTACTAAATATAAGGAAAAATAAATGCAGTTTCAATTAAACTACACCAATGATTGTGTGCAAGAAAGGCAGCAAGTAAAAGGATTTATTTGTGTACTGCTTTATCTGCTATGGCTCTTGTAGGTTTTGAGGTAGCTGAATTCTCCCCAGATGATTAGGAGATGAGGGTTATATGATACACAAAATGAAATCTAATGTCCTCATGTTTTGCAGTAAGATTTTAGACTTTTGATGTGTGCATCTGAACAACAGAATTGGGATTTTCTCAGTGTGCCCACTTCTCACATGAGCCCCTCCATCACTGTGACTATAGATGACTGAAATCATCACTAAAACCCATTAACTTGGCAAAGCTTTTTTTTCTGTTTGCTATGTGCAATATGTGCATAATTGGTATTTCCAGCCAGCTTCTACCAGAACGGCTGTTCATGACATTTTTTTAAAAAATAAAAATACCAGATTCCACACTGAGAGACTACTTAATTAAGATAGAATAACAGATTAGCTTGAGTGAGCTGTGGAGGGATTGGTCTATCTTCTTAACATTCAGAAACACCACTTGTCTATAAGTTAGGGTGTACTGTAGGCTGTAGGATCTATAGGTTAGGTTTGACTAGTTGGCAGGAGGAAATGATCCCCTGATACCAGAGCAAGGTGGAGACAGTACATGAGCTTTGATTCGAGGCTCCATCAGATGCATTTTTTTGTCTCCACAGACCACAGGAAATTCAACATCCTAAAAAACAGTCATCATGGTGACTCTTCCTCTTTTCCTCTTCTTCATCCTCTTACCCTGCAGTAAGCCTCGGGAGGATTTTCTGGACCAGCATCTGAAATGGAACTACAGAGAAGGCGGTAAGAAGTGGTGGTGGCCCAGCATGAGATGCATTTGATAATTCAGAGATGAAGACTTTCCTATCATGTTCTTGGAGTGAGCAGACAGGGCTCATTCATGAGTGCTCTTTCTTGATTCCCGTGAAGATGCTTAGATGTTTTGAGAAAAAAAGTGGGTTTAGGAATAATCAGCTTGGGTGTCCAGTGGCAGAAGAAGAAAACTTGGGCAACCAGAAGCAGAGTATTGTACTGTGAAGGACAGTTATCTACTTTTTAAGTTAGACCCTTCATATATTTAACATTGGACATTTGATTTCAGCTCAGTTCAAGTGACGAGGAATGGAATTAAATTCAGTACATTGGCTCATTTTTCTTGTTCTGTCATGTTTATTTTCTTCTCTTCCATGGATGTCCTGCTAACCTAGCTGACAAGGTCAACATAGAAGGCATTAATAGCATTACTCAAACACTTGAGAAATGGGGACATGGCATCTTCTGGCAAATGAAACACACACTGCTGAACAACCCAAATGCTTTGCTGCCTGATTTCTCCAGGTAATTCCCTTCATCTGGAGGCAGGATTCAGTCCTCTCCTGGGTGTCCCTCCTTAAGGAGGATTCATCTTCATTAAGATGAACTTTCAGATTTCGCATATGTGGGGAGATGAATCTTGGTATCTATTGTGCCAGACATTCTAGTAAAGTCAATATTCTGCTGACTATCTATTGTGAAGCATTCTCAATTGCCATAACTGTATTATAAGAATTATTCTAAATAAAATTTAGGCTCTCCTTAGCACATCACTCCTGTGAGAATAGGCTGGAAAAATTAATTGTGCTACAAATCTATGAATGGACTTGGCCACAGGGCAGGGAGAAGCTGATTTGGCTTGTGATGTTTTAGATTTCAATCTCTGTAACATCCAAATCAGAGAAAGCTACTCACTAGTCCATTCCTTGTATTTTCCCCTTTGTATGTTTTGAGTACACTCGAAAAATTTAAATTATTTTGGAAGTTCCAGAAACAGAGTGGAAAGGTCAGTGAAAGAGAAAGAAGGAGGGAAAACTATAAACCCACTACAAATTTCACTTAAATGAGAATTATTCCTGAAGTGAGAGGTACTCTTCTGTAACTAGTTTTTCTCTTTAGGAAATCCAAAATAACTGTTCACAGCTGCTAAGCACTGAGCTGTTGAGGAGCAAAGGCCAGAATACTAAAATGGCACTAGTCTGTGCAAATTATGGTTTCAGGAGGATATGGCTAGTAGATTATCTGTTGGCCTTTAGCATCAAGTATGTTTCTCCCTGACTACATGGTGACTTCTGATATTGACACAGAATTCATCACAACTATCAGTGCCGAAATTCATCAGTGCTGAAATTTACTGATTATCAAGACCAGTATTAAAGCACATATTTGGAAAGCTCAGACTTTAGTCTAGAATTTGCTGCCCATGCTGATCCTGAAGCTTGTGGTTTTCTGGGTTCGGGCAGGAGCATTTCAGTTAAGTTCCCACCACTCAAGGGGCAGGGTGGCTTTTGAAACATCTTTTAATGGTTCATTGCAGTTTTTCCCATCAACAAACATAAGGGCATGCATGGTAAATCATTTTGCATGCTAAGGAACACTTCCCACACTGAGTTTTTCTCCTGTATTACTCTCTCTGTAGTCTCCGTCCTGTCTCTGCGGCTGTGGACAATCTTGTGCGGGAAGTACAGCTGATAAGGAAAAGGCTAGAAGAATTGAATGAACGCCTCAACATCATCAGCAAAACCATCCTTCCCATCCGAATGAATGCTCTGCAGAGCCAGAGGCGTGGAAATATTCAGCTGCGGAGACTTCCAATGCATAGGAGAAGATTGTACACTCACAGGAGAACTCAGAGGAGTTGAATCTCCACTGGGAAAAAAGACAAATCTTTATTTTTTTTCATATGCTTAAGCCTTTCTCCATGGGTCACTGCTAGAGAGAATCAAGTAAAGCATGTACAAGTCAGCTTTACTAAGGAGACCAGGATTTCTGCATTTTGTTGCTGCCTTTTAAACCTAGGTCAGTAGGAGAAATCTGACTCTTCTTCTTCGGTGGTGGCTGTTTCTGTGCCAAGCAGAATGAGTTGTCAGGTTCAGCCCACTTGAATGGGAATACCTTCAGGCTATGCAGTCATCCTTTATGCTTACCAGAGGAAGCTCTTTCTATGAATATCAGGTGAATTTCTCTCTCTGCCCTATTTTTACAGCATTCCAACTGAAACAGCTTTGGAATGTGATAGTAAAAAATGCTAAACAACTGATGAATGCAGAAAGATATTAGCGCTTGGTGCTTCCAGCTTGACAAGGAGGGAGAGAGGAAGTTATGTTTTAATATACAGTCTTATCCTAGTCTCCATCAGTGGTCAGAGGATGGGTAGGATTGGATAACCTTTAACTGCATCATGTTTCAAGAATGAAGACGTATCAGATTCTAGGAACCAAATTTTACCATTCATCTTTTGCAAAGAAGGCTTTTTTAGTATCTGGAACAGGGCATTCAAAATCCTGTTATTCAGCAGATTTCAGAATTTCCAGCACTCACATTGACTTCTGCCAAGACCCTTAGATATCAGAGATATTTTTTCAAAACTACCTAATGGTGTAGGTGGGTGTCTAGAAGGATTTTCTAAAATAGCTGAAGAGACAGTTCAGTCCCCAAAATCACAGATAGTAATTCAGTTGGTGGCTAATTCACTAGGTATCTTCTCCACATGCAAACACTGACCTCCAGACATTTTCTGACATCCTTTAGCACAACTAAGATCTGTAAAAAAAGAGTAACTACACAACTCAAGGACTTTGGTGCTTCAGGGAGTACCCTGATGGTAGAACTGTTGATAAAAACCATTGCAGAGACTGAATTATGCAATAATAGAGTGGGCTTGCCCTTCGGGTCTTTAAAGGTAAATCCAGTACAGAGATTCCCAAGCAGCATTACATCCAATTACCTATCTGAAATCTGTTAAAACACAGGCAGGAGAGTCAGTGAGGAAAATAAACTATTTTTTAAAAGGTTTTTAAAGGATAAAGCAATTTCTGAAAACAAAATTAAAGAATAGATTATGTCTGAGTGATTGTGGAAGAGGCAAACACTCTTCAGTCATAAACAGTGAGAATGCAGACTAGCTATTTGAGGATTTCCAAGGCCCGAGTTTATGGAAAGAAGTTCAGTAACACTACTGAAATCTCCAAAGTGAAAATGAAAACTAATTTAATATGAAATCTTCTAAAATGAGACAGAAGAAGTAACGTAGTCATCATTTTGGCTGTGACCTTAGAGATGAGTAGGGGAGGCAAGAGTAGTGTATAGGACAATCCAATAAATACATGTCTTTGTTCAGGTTTTCAGAAAATAACAAAACTCTAACTTGGAAGGTGTTTCTTTGATTTTTTCTTTGGAATTTAAAGCATTGCTAACTGGACAAGGCAAAAATCAAATCTGTTAAAATGCTGATAAGAAGATACAGTTGTGCCTTTGGTGAAGCTGTCATCATAATTTCTCAGGAAATGCAGAGTATTTTGATCCCAGAATATATTTACCTAAATTACAAGGAAGGACAGGAGAGAAATGTCTCATCAACCTCCTCCTTATTCTGCATTCAGAGCTACTAGGCCATACCATTGACTGCCTACTTGCACAGAATGCAAAGGGGTGCATTACACATTTACTGAGGGGCTGATGGTCATTTTGGCCTACCTCAAGGAAGAATACAACATAAACATCAGCTTTCATGTTCATATTTTAGATAAGAGAATTTCAGCAAGAAGCTTCATAAAATCAGATGAGGAATACTTGAAACAGAAAGATGAGATTTCCCTCAGTCACAGAAAGCTGGATGAAGAAGGCTAGATGAGATCACTGCATGCTTTTACTTTTGACCACCAGCTTTTGCCAGAGACGGAGGACAGACAAGATGGATCTCAGGTCTAACCCAGTGCATGTATTCCTACTCTTATATGAGCAAGGTGTTATTTTTGGTAAAACTCAGCTCAATGGAGAAACTCACCATTTGTTTCAAAAGAGAAAAAGTAAGCGGCAGCACACAATGTATATTACAATTCAGCAATTTCTTGCATAATGGTGAATAAACCAAATAATATAATGGTTAATGAATTACTAGATCTGTGATGTTGTCACTACTGATAACAACCTCTGTCATTCAGACTGTGAAAGTCCATGTCAGGCTCCAGCTGTGCTCTGTGGCCTGAACATGGCCTCTTTGATCATGGCCAGGTCATTTTAACTTCACTTCTGCACAATCCTCTCTCTCTCTCTACATAGAAATGTTTTCTTGTCAAATTCCTTATTTTCTTTTCTGCTTCTTAAGAGTATAAGAAAATTATGCATCAGCCTGCTTCTGCATTCATCTTCTATTTGAGGAGGCAGGAGTCCAGACAAAGAAGAATCTTGAGATACTTCTGTCTCCTCTGCTGCTTGGGAAAGCTGTTCTCAGCATTCAATTCCTACCTGTTCTTAAATGATCCTGGGCAAGACACCCTCTCTTCCTGGCACTTATCCTTTGACATGGCTTATATAATTAGGCTTTAATTATACCTGTGATCATGGAATCATAGAATGGGTTGAGTTGGAAGGGACCTTCAAGGGTCATCCAGTCCAAACCTCCTGCAGTGAGCAGGGACATCTTGCACTAGACCAGGCTGCTCAGAGCCTCATCAACCCTGGTCTTAGATACCTCCAGGGATGGGGCCTCCTCCTCTTCTCTGAGCAGCTTGTTTAGACTCACCGCTTTCATGAAGGAAATTCTCTTGAGTCCCCCATGCATATAAATAGCCTCAGCTGTGTAAGGTGCCTGAGCCCCCTAATGTTGTTTATTTGGGTGTATTTCCGGGAAGGGAGGTGGCTGGAGTTTTAAAGAGAGCTGCCGGGCTGGGCTGCAGGCATAGGCAGAGAACAGCAGAAGGAGAGCAAAAATATCATTGGCGACTTGTAAGTTCGATCCCTTACCTAAAGACAGTAACGTCCACAGAGCCATGGAGCACTGCCTGAAAGCGTCTTAACGCATGTGCCAACACCTTCTTAGCTTTGTCACTTATTAAAAATTAACAATAAACCAGAGGACTTGCACCTAGACTGCTGCGCCCCTCCGCGCTATCACGCGCTTTTGTCAGCACTTTTCCTCTTTTATTTCCTTCGGATTTCCTGTCTCCCACCCGCTCCCGCCCTTCATTACTTTCCACAACCCTCGCTGTCCACCCGTTAATACGTCCTCCACACTCCTAGTCCATCCCCTCCGCCCCCCTCCGCCGCGGCGCCGTCGGCCCTTGGGCTCCTCCTGACGGCGGTGCATGGCGCTGCTGGCGGCGGGACGCCCTCCGGGCCCTCCCACCGCTCTCCAGTCCAGCCGGGACGAGCGGGGCCGAACCCGGGGACACCATGTTTGGCATGATCAAGAACTCCCTGCTGAGCACGGTGGAGGCATGGCCTTACCGGGTGCTCAGCAAGGGAGAGAAGACAGGCAGCGGGACGGGAAGTAAGGTGGGTTTTCCCCGTGGGTTTTAGTTGCGAGCGGGCTGGTTAAGGCAACCCTGGTCTTAGATACCCTGCCTGGGGGACCCGGCGACCTCCGGGCACTACTTTACTCTCGGTTTGGCCCGGCAGCTGGCGGCTTCGCAATCTCCATCCCCATCTCTTTGCCCAGGAGCAGCTCAGCTACGAGGAGAGGGAGTGCGAGGGCGGACGGTTCGCGGCGGTGGAGGTGGCGGGGAAGCCCTTCGACGAAGCCTCGAAGGAAGGGGTTCTCAAGCTCCTGAAGTACGTGGGAGGAGCCAACGACAAAAGTGAGAGACGCTGCCCGTCCCACGGGGCTTGCTGGACGGCTGTGGTAGGCTGCCACCAGCTGAGGCTTGGCAGAAGCCAGATGGATGGATGGAGGCAATAACTGAACGCAGGCCCACCTGGCTCGTGGCTCCCAGCACCAGGGCCTCTGATGACATCGGCCCCTTGCTGGAGAAATGAACTTGCCATAGGTTGAAGTGCCACCCAGCCATGTCACACTATGAGTTCACTCTTAACTCATGCAGGGTGGAAATATCAAAAGATTGATGTGTTTAAGCAGGGATGTGTTACCTTGCAGCTAAGATAATATGAGGATAGGCACACATATATCTGACAAAGCTGCACGTGAGCAGTAGCTGACAAAATCCATGGTATATGGGACACTTTAGTTCTGTGATGCGCCCTTGTAGTCAGACACTTTTATGACCGTGATACTGTCATATAGTCTGTCTGGTTTTGTTCATGGAACAGTGAGCTTCCTTTTTATTGATACTTCAAAGTGTTTTATAATCAAGTTTCTAGGTGATTCTTCTAATTCTGAATTTACTAAAATATGCACAATGATAACCATCTGTAGCAGAAGAAGACCATGGAGTGGTCCTGAGGCATACACATTTGCTCTCACACCTCTCTTAGGCATCTGGTATAGAGAGTCTTATAGCCTGTATGAATATAGGAACTGGATGCAGAGGAAAATGGCATTTACAGCACCATGTTTTGAAAGGTGAAAATCACTGTAGCTGTAGGAAAAAGGGTGCCTTCCTTAACACATGCCACAGAGGCATGTATCATATCATAGCAAAATAAATAAGAAAGATGTCTTTATCCAAAGAGATTCTGGGGCTACCTGTCCTGAGGGTTAGGGATTCCCTACTTCTGAAAGAAGAAGAGGGAAGAGAAATGTTCTTCGGTGCCATGTGCTACATCTTGGTCATAATAAGCAGAAAAGAAGCATGTTGTTCTTGCAGTGATGGACAGTATGGGCAGATGAGATGAAAGCCAGAGCAGCTCTGAGTTTTGGGACACTGGATCTTGTAGGATATCTAGAAGCATTTGGAAGAATGTTTAGGAGAAAGATCTTATCACTTAGTATTATCTGTGGGCTCACCACTAAGTGGTCACCTGGGGCTCTTACTTCCCAGAGTCCTTGTATAGTTAGTAGAGAGAGATTTGGCTCAAGCAGAAGCCTGTTCTGTACTGCGTGCCCAAGAGGACGCCACTCTTGAAATAACTGTACGAGGATTTCAGCATAAGAAGTTTTCCTAAACTACACTTAGCTTTTTTGAATCCCCTGTTGAATTCTTAGGTTTTGAGAACCCAGACTACTTTGGTAATGGCTGTGTGTCTCTTTCAGGAGTTGGAATGGGCATGACTGCTCCTGTTTCCATCACTGCTTTTCCTGCAGAAGATGACTCCTTACAGCAGAAAGTTAAGGTCTCTCTGCGAATCCCAAGCCAGTATCAAGCCAACCCTCCTTGTCCTACCGATGAAAGTGTTAAGATTGAAGAGAGACAGGGGATGATCATTTATTCCACGTAAGAAACTCATCCTCAGATTTAGAGCCCTGAGTGCTGAAATCTCTAGTCTGCTCTGAAGAGCAGTGGTAGTTTTACCAGATGACTTGAAGGACAATGGGTGCATGTGGTAGATACAGGGATCTTTCTAGAGTGAAGACATGTTCTGTGACATTTCCTATCATTGCTGGAGCCATTAGGAATATGGATTTTTTTTTTTTACTGATTTTGTTCTGCTTGGGGAGGTGAAGAGCAGAGAAGGGTAAATATGAAGGTCATTCTAAGTATCCTGAATCTCTGGAATCCATTATTTTCCCCACCCTCTGAGATCAAGGTAGAAGAACCATCTTGATGACCCTTCGGTGTGGTCCATGTCAGACAACAGGTGTCAACTGAAGCCTGGTTTGGATGGACTCATGCCGAAGTCCATCACAGAAACAAGCAGCCATTGTATTCCTTCAAATAGCTTTGATTGTCTTTGGCTGCTGAACTGACAAACTGTACTCAAACCAGCATCTCAGTAGCAATAAGCTCTCATTTTTAACCCCTTGGATATTTCCTGCCTCTTTGCTTCAGTTGTTTTGGCTGACTCAAAATGGTCTGGCTCCTCCCTGCCTGTAACTGCTGCCTGGCCTTTACTGCAGATGTGGGCTCCTTCTGCAAGAGCAGGCTGTTTGGTCTCAAACTTTGGCCCTAGGGCAGGGTGGTGAGGTGCAGGCTGATGTGGAAACAGTTCCTGTTAGTGAGAGGTCAACATAAACCAGACTCCTTTTAAATTGCATTTTATGTGCTGTGATAGCCAACATCTCTGTTCCCTTCCCATCCCCCTTTTCCTTGGACTCACTAGAGTTCGGCTTCCCATTCTGATCTGGCTTCCAGCAGATGGTTGCACACATCACAGCAAACATGTCTGTTGATGGCACTGGTGTAAGGACTTTTGGCTGAGCAGACTTGGAGATAACCCTGTGCTTTAGGAAGCTGTACTTTTGGTATGGCATTGATTCAGAGGGCGAGCCATTCTGCTGGCTGGTCCACTGGTGTCTGTTTGAAGGGAATCTGTTTGGGTGGGTCTGTTTGGGTTTGGCTATTGGCTGACTGCACTCTGGCTATGTGGTTCCTGAGATGTAATCTAACACAGACAAAGTATGCTAGTTAACAAGTGCATGCTGGCGGGACTTGGATCAAAATGTGTGGCTAAATGTGTTATAGCTGTATGTTATTCTTCCTCTCTTCCTTTCTGTCTTCTGCCAGGACAGCTCATAGCCCCCCTGTGTTTGGTTTCTTTGCAGGCAATTTGGTGGTTATGCCAAAGAGGTGGATTACGTGAACTATGCTGCCAAGCTGAAGACTGCTCTGGGGAGTGAAGTTGCCTACCGCAAGGATTTCTACTTCTGCAGTGGTTATGACCCTCCTATGAAACCTTATGGGCGACGCAATGAAGTCTGGTTTGTGAAAGAGTGAGCATCTGCCTTCCTGTGGTGCTGGCTGCCCTGAGAACCTCCCAGCAGTATGTTACCATCCTCTTCAAAATAAACTAATAATTTGTCACAGGCAGAAAATCGTAATTTCCTCCCTTCACACCTATGCCTTGGTCTTTTATCAACCAGTGATTTTAGAAGAACACTGCAGAGCTCCATTGATGTTCCTGCCTCTTTGATCTGGACCAGGTCTTCAACCACACAGGCTTCCGTGATCTCTTGGTGCTTTGCTTTTATTTCCTTCCCACTCCCAGAGTTCAAAGCAAAGACAGCCAAAAGTACTTAATTAGCAAGATTGGTGCTTGATGAGAGTTGTGTCCAAGTGCTGTCAGACTGTTAGTCTCACTTGAGGCAGGCAGAGGAACATGACAAAAGTGCATACAAGGACTTTTTTATCTTTTCAAGCTTGCTGCAGCTGTAAAATTTTGCTTTTTATCTGTGCCATTTCACAAGCAATCTAAAGGGACGTGGGCATGACTACCAACATGGCGCAGTGAAAATAAACATCCTTTACATTGACTCAGTGTGCAGGATAGCAGTGCTTCTGTCATCTGCCTGACAGAGAAATGTCATTTAGAGGGAAGTGCAGGTGTCTTCAGCTGCCCTTATGTTTGAGGCAAGACATTCTGTTATTTCTTGGCAGCTAGTAGCTGGACAATGTAGCATGGACACCCCAAGGTAATTTCCTCACCTTCCTGATACTTGTGTGTAACATTTCTCTAAAACCAAGGGCCAAAGCCAAAATGTGTGTGATAATCTAACAGAATTTAAAAATACATTTGAAGAATGGTGAACATTTAGTGGAACTGCTGAGGGTCTTTAAAATACCCTCTCTTAAACATTGTCAGTTTCTGAGCAGCCATCTATTTTTAAGGAGAAGGAAAATCTGGTTGTTCTTGAAATCAGGGATTTACATCAAGGAATGAGTAGAATTTCATAAACTTCAAATACAATAGTATGGTAGGTCTTATTTTAGGAGGGCCAGCAATGTTTAACTGTTAGGCATCAAAACAACCTTTTAGCTGTTGTTTATGCCAGGTAGCTAGCAGGATGCCTGCAATGGGAACACCCTCATGCACCATGCTGCTGTGATTGCCTGTGTAACTTTTTACCTCCCCTAAAAGAGGCATGCTCCTTTGCTGCTTACGTGCCTTAAAATTCAGGTACTTTCAAAAAGTTCCTTTCTTTCCTGAAGTTGAAAGAGCAACATGTCAAATGGCATCTCAGTTTCTGGCTGGTCAAAGCTGCTTGAGACATAGCCTGCTTTCTGAGGTCAAATCTCAACACTACAAGGGGAAAAACTCAGGTTCTGATGTGCTTTTCTTTTCTCTTTTGGTGAGCCATGTAATATCTTTGCTATGGACCTCGAGAGAGAACTTCAAGCACCTGTGTGCAAGAGCAGCTAATCAGAATGGATAAAAAGAGCAAGTAGCATTTAATTTTCAAAAAAAACCCCAAACAACAAGGTAAGAACTGTTGGCTGCAGTTAGTGATTGCAGGGCAGGGGTGGAGAAATCTGAAGGGAAATCGAGTGAGACTAAGTGAAGCTTTGGAAGGACTGTTTTAAGGAGTAGAGGAACTTCTCAGGCCACCCTTGAAGCTAAAGAGATCTTTTCATGTCCCTGTGTGGGATAAATTTTTATCTGCAAGGATGAAGAACAGAGGCACAGTGCTGCCAAGTTTCATTCCCAGGTTCATATTGAAACTTGTGTAGACTGTCTACAGTGGGGACAGTAATTTCTGGTTAATGACAATGAATGTCATTCAATGATCAAAGTAATTAAATTTCTTACTATTTCTTCTGTGAAATCTCAGTTGTTAGGAAGAACAACGATAACTTGGTATCAGCAGAGCTTCATATCTCAGCAGCATGGATTTGTTCCATAACATGTGCACACTCTTTCTGTACAGAGAGCAAGAACTTCTGACCTAATGGTGAGAGTACTCACATCTGTAAGGCTTTGCCTGCTACTGGCCTTTTGCATGCAGTTGGTAGGGTACAGTTTCATTAACAGCATTCACTGATAGGAAAAACTTATGCAAACTGAATTGCGTTTTCTATACAAACAAAGATGCCTGTGTTCTGTCTGCATGTTCTGGAGTTTTAAAATAAGTAATTTTGTGATTTGCAATTTCTGTGCTGATAGTTGACTTTGTGAGCTCAGTGGGAACTGCTGATTTGAAAGACTTCAGTTTGATGTTTTTTCTGATTGGGGCACTAATCATGTCATGGTGGCCATAAACAGGCATAATGCTTTTCCAAAAAAGTTGCTGTTTTAGGAGTCCTGGTGTGGCCCTGCATTCTCTGACCGTGCAAGATTGGAGCTGATGGAGCAATCTCCATTTTCACATCTTCATTGATGTTAGCCACTTTGACAAAGTGTGGAGGGGGGCTGCTTATCTAAGGAAAAATGTATGTTTAGTTGTGTATTCCTGCAGGGGGTTCACAGACAGCACTCGGGCAAATGCTCATGACTGATTTTCAACACAACCTGCTATCTGGAAATGTTAGATATATTGTCACATTGAGATACATCTAGCTCAAGGTCCTGCTTCCAGTGATTGGCTGTGGTGGACACCTGAGACAGATTACAGGATCAGTGCACCTGGATGCTGATACTTCCTGTAAATATTTCTCCATCTTTAATTCAGTGTAGCTTGGGGATTTTTTGTTAGTGTGCTTGTGTCCTAGGATAGGCCAGGACATCTTGCTAGAGCCAGACAGGGTTTATCTCATGCATTTTCCTGGTTGCTTTTTAAGCATATTATCTGTAGTACCCTTTCATCTTATGGCAAAGGGTTCCTTACACGTGGAAGGTCAGAAATTCTTTTTGACTGAGGGTTTTGAGTAGGTTGTCTCTCTGCTTCATAGGCAGCTGGGTCAGCCAGCTTTTTTATACATCTCTGTCACAGGTGATACATGTTTGTGTGGACAGCCAGATCTGCCCTTGCCTTTAGAGGGCTTCCAGCAAATTCTTTGTGCTGGGGCCAGGAGTCAGAGGTACTCTCTGAATTTTAAGCCAAGGTTGGCATGGTCACTGATGTTCTATTACACACAATTGACTTGTGAACTCATGTTAAAAAAAAACAACCTCAAAACTTTTCCTTCTTTTCTTTGTTTTCCAGCACCTCCATGGTTGCCTGTGCTGCCTGCTGGGCTGGGTGGACTCAGTAGAGTAATGGCCTATGGAATTATCTCTGCCTTCCAGAGACAGGAGTGGCCTTGCTGCTAATTAGCAGCCAGGCACATCCCTCCCACCATGGTGGAGTGGAGATGTGATAGTGGTAAGGCCAGCCACAGGGAGGGCCACATTTTAACATAGCCAAGTACAAAAGCACAGTCGTGAAGGGGATTAAATTCATGCCATATAGCTTTAGCTATACTGGATATACTGGCTTGCTATGCTTCCCCTTTTGTTAGTAATATAGTCTGTGAGAGTTTTCCCACTGGTTTCAACAATGGCAAATTACATCTGCTTAAAGATAAGCATGTACCTGGATAAATATATATTTATGTATGTGTATTTATACATGTACATGTATGTATGCAATGTATGTGTAGGGGCCTCCAGACCCCTGGCTTTGATATACTGGTTGGCTTCTGCTGTCTCTGAATAACTTGCTAACTTGAACATAGCCACAGGATGAACATTTGCAGACTGAGGTTTTAAGTCTGCTGGAATGAGAGCTTTGTTAGTTTTGGAAAGAAATGCTTCTTTTTGCAGACAGATGCCTAAATTTATCTAATACTGCATTAAAAGATGACAGCCTTTATAAATGCACTAATTGGTTAAGCTGTCCATATAAATCTGTCCAGACTTGTAATATTCTAGTCACTTTGAGGGGATGGGTGATTTATGGTAAACGGGGAAGTAACATCATTATTTCCCCATTTTCATCAATCACCATGGCAAAGGGTGAGTTGAGCCACTATTGTGCTTGTGGTAGCAAATTTGCAGTTTTGCAAGGCTGCCCAAAGCAATGGGACAGGGAAAGGAGATGGTGGGTCCTAGCTCACATCATCCCTCCTGCTGTAATTACAGTAATACCTCTTTCACAACAGCATTCTGAGCAGCAACTCTCTTTCTTTTCTGACAGCATTTCAACTACACTGATCTAAAAAAAAAAGCATCTCTCTTAACAGAACCACAAGTAGCTTTAGATGTATAATGCCTCTATAAAACTGCTTGGCAACATGATTTATTGGAGCAGGATCAGTGTTAAAAGTGACTTTTCTGACAGTAATGGATGAAACACTTCCACTGTAGCTACTCTGTCTCTGCTTGGTGCCTATGCCAACAGCAGGCTGGTTTTGTCAGCTCATTCATAATCTCTGCTATGGTCTCAGCAGAATCTTTTGCACAAAACAGGTTTCAGCCACAGTGGATGCTTCTTTTTGTTGTCCTCTTTGGGAGATGATGCAGAAGATGGGTCAGTACAAATGCTACTTAATTCCTGAGTTCTGTTCAATTCCACACCAGAACCCATGCCTAGGTGAGAGCTGGATGCTGCCCCCCTATCCCTCAGTGCTGCTCACCCCCCAGTTTCCATGAGGAGAAACTTGAGTGAATGAGGTGGAAGGACCCATGCTGTTCTTTTCTTAAACTGAGGGTGAAGTCTGGGTGTTCAGCAGCCAAAGGTCTCAGGTCTGTCTCAGATGTATCTTCTCTACCCTCTTGGTGAGAAGAGTGGGTGGAGAAGCCTGAATTTTAGGTGCAGGTTTTTCAAAGATGTAAGTGAAAGATCCCAGAAGCCACATCCTGAATGATACCATGGGGGTTCAGGTGTTTCACTGTCATTGATGATTGACTTGCTTATATTGCCTCAGTGTTATGTGCTGAGCATAGGGGAAAGCCAGTGTCTTTTATTTTGCATCCCTAACAGCCTGGCCTCCAGTGTGTAATTAAAAGTGCTATGTCACTTTTTCCTCTTCACAGTCCCACAAACTGAGGTAGTTTCACATCATAAGCTGTGTGCTTCTCACTACCCCCCTTGCTTTGAGGAACGGAGAGACTGCGGAGATACTCTGGAGCTCTGAGGCCATTGAGAGGCAGCCAGTATCAAAAGGCATGCAGTGCCCTGACCTGCATTGTGACTGCAGTGACATGTGGAGCTTTGTGTACAATGTGAAATTGAAAATGTGACATTGCAACCTGATACTAAGGCTCCCTGTGGTGGGACAGCAGAGCCTGTGCTACATGGGTGGCTCCACCACCCAGCCTGGGCTTGGAAGCTCAGTGGATCTGGGGAACTTTCTTCTTCAGCATATACTTCTGTTATCCTGGGAGAAGGGAGAGAAGTGTTGCCATGGCAACTATTCTCCTGTGAGCATTTTTCCAGTTTTCCAACCTCTAGTGTCTAATTTAAGGCCTTTCCTAATTGGAGTCCAAATAAACAATTGAAGCATCTTCTGCCATTAGACATGTTCAGTCACCTTCCCATGTGACTGATGAATGCAAGATCAACAGAACGGAATGTTTTTGTGTGCAAGCAAAGGGGAAATCTGAAACTTGAAATGCATTGTACTCAAACAAATGAAACGAATGAAACCTTTTATCCAAAGCAAATAATTGAAATTAAAGGTAGTGTGCAGCACTTTCCTTCTGGCAGATCTTTCTATATGTTTAATTACTGATTGTAGAGTTTCTCTTTATGACTGAGCTTGGTGCAGGAACATCTTTCAAAATCAACATGTGCTGTCCTGTTGAAATCTCTTTCATGGGTAGCATTATTTAGCCAGAGTTCTTTAAAAGAGTTGGTTACTGCAGTGGTGTTTATATGAAGTAAATAAGTTGGTATATACCATGCCTCTCATTCTCCAGTTCCTTGCTTCCACCTGCATACTGGTACCTGAGTGTAGGAAATCCAGGGGAGGAAGGGGGTGGAAACATCCTGTTGAGATGTAGGAGGGAGAAGGCTGATGTCCTGGTTGTGCCATCTCAGGGAAGGGTGGTGTGACAGTGTTATGTTTGGAGACAGCACCTTGGGTGCCCTAAAACTCATGCTGGCACTCATTGCTGAGGAAGGGAAGAGAGCTCAATACCTTCTGATAAGGGTTAATGCTGTAATGACTTCAGTACAGTTAAACATAGAAGATGAACCAGAGATGCATCCCAGATTCTCCGGTTCTGCCTTGAGCCAGACCATGAGTCCTCACTACATCAGGGCCTAGGGAATGAAGATCTCCCTGGAAATCCCAGTGATTCTGTTTCTGTTGTGTTGCCATTTGCTTTGTGCAAGACTTTGGTATATGCCTTCACAGAGAGCAATACCCTTTCTCCGAGGACATTCACAGCACTGCTTCCCAGGAGGGGTGAGATCCTGAGGCACCAGAGCCACTACAACTTCTCTGAGCACCCCTCCTTGGCCCAGGGAGAGGAGAAACAATGAAACAGTGATTTTATGAGATACTCTTGTCTTTTAAACCTGACATAAACCAGCCTCCAGCTGGGAGCCTGCCCATCTGATTTCAGAACAATGAGTTCTGCAGTCCTGTTGGTTTTGGAGTGCTTGCTTGATCTGAATGAGGAAACAGGGCCTGAGGCAAGTGGAGCTGGAAAAAACAGGTTCAGTTTCAGACACATGAGGTGCTCAGGGGTGGTATTGTTCCTTCTGAGAGTTTTTGTTGGTCTGACAGTGTATTGACCCCTATGTAGTTTCACACCTTGCCTCTCCCATCTCTCTGGGTGTGCTCGTGGCACTGCTTACCTTTGCACACTCCTGTCATGGCTGATGTTAGCTTTTTGATGGTTGCATGGGAGATCTCTCTGAATTCAGTAACAAAGTGCAGGTTTTCAACTAGGGGAATCGTTTTCCTAGAGACAGCTCTCCCCAGGGCTGGTTTGTTCACAGCCAGCAGGAGTTCATTTATTTTGCATTGAAATGGTGCTATTTCTGAACAAGGGAGAAAAAGGAAAGTTCTTTGTGTAGTTCTTTCTGTAGCATCTGATTTAGGTTTTGGCTTTTAAAAGTTTGTTTATTTTGAACGGAAGCCCAGAAAGCATGGAATGTAACAAACATTGCAAAAATACAGCCAGGGATTTTCGTTTCACCTTTAAAGTAACTCACTGTCCTGATGTTAAGGCAGTAGTGTATCAAAGGGTTTGAATATTTTCCCTTTCCATAGAAAAGAGTGTGAAAATAACAATCCTGAAGAAACACTGGTGGCACCTGCTTCTCGAGGAATCTGTTGGAAGTGGTGATATATGACCAGTCACAGCAGGGAGAGGAGGAGACTGTTCTGGGAGCTGCCACCTAGTCAGAGTTTCCCAGTGGCAACTCCCTGTCCTGGGACTCGCAGCAAGAGGGTGAGAGGAGCTCCCCAGGCAGTCCTGATGCAAAGATAAATGCAATTGTTTTCCAAAATGTTTGATGGCATAATCCACAAATATGCTCCTCAGAAATAGCCATTGCACAGCCCACTCTTATGAGAAACTCTTCTGGAAAAAAATGCAGTTCTAGAATTATGACAAGCTAAAAATGATGTCTATTCCCATGGCTATAGACAGAGAGCTGCTACTCAGCAACAAACGTACCACTGAATGCCATAAAAATAACCCCTTTGGAATTATTAGGTGTTTGAGAGTTGTCATTTCACAGGGGTAAAAATGGATCCATTTTCTCACTAAATACGCATAATATGTGTTCACAGCTTTATAAATAGCAGTTATAAAATTATGGGTATAATTTTATCTTAAACTGGTGCTGAGCAAAGAGACAAAACAATCAACAAGATAGAGTACAACAGTTTTGTTCTGAGGAGAAGTCTTTGTTGCTGATAACACCTCAGACTTTTGCTTAGAAAAGCAGATGTCAAAAAAGACCCTTGTCTTCTCTCCCTCTCCTCCTCCCTCCCCCTTCTTTCCTTAAGACGGCTTTAGGGAAAAAAGTTGAAATTACTGACATCCCGGCAAATCCAAGTGCTGGGCAGTGTGTCACCTCAAAACTTAGATCTTGAAAGTAGAGCCACAAATGTGATAGAAATTCAGTTACCAAATGGAAATAGGGTTCTGAGCCAGGACTGGGGTCAGTTGCTAGGACATTACTTGAATTGGCTCTTAAAGGAGCATTTAGGGACCTTGCTCTTTGGCTTTCTGTCCTGCTTTTCTTTCATCTCACTTTCCCTTGCAGAGCTGATAAAAGGACAAAACTGGTGGATGAAGAAGATGAAGTCTCATTGGGAGCTCCCAATACATCTTTTCTTTCCCACTTACTGGCTCTGCTGAAAGGGAATAGATGCAACTGTGAAAGCTTTACTGCTACCTGCTCCAGATTTTCCTGTCTACCCTCTCCCCTCTGGAGCCTGGCTTTGGGCTAAGGATTCTTCTTTTCTCAAAGGGTGCTCAGTCACATCACATAGTGGCCAAAGCCCTAGGTAAGAGTAAGAGCTAGGGATGGAAAGGACAGTATCTGGGGAAAAGATACTGCAACACTGGAGCAATAATACAGCAGAACTCAACATGAGGCTTTGTAGGAATAGATGATGATTTTGTTTGAGAACAGACTTGAGTGTATTCACTCACATTCACATATTTGTACTTGTAAACAGCTCAATGCCACTGTCCTGCTTTTAGTTTACCCTGGGTCAGATTGCTGCCTCTGTCACGGATAGTATGGGTTGGGAACTACCCTCCAGTGGAGCGACCCATGGCTCACCAGGAAGCACAAGATGAAGAACCAGATGTCTGTTCTGGAGGTACCACCCCCCTTCAACATGATGGTTCAGAGCTGTGTTTGTGGAGTCTCAGATTACAGTGCACAAGCAGATGTAATTATCCTATCCTATCTAGATGGGATAAGGCAATTTTAAAATGGGATTTAGTGATAGAGAGGAGAATGAAATGGACTTCCCAGAACAGTGCAACAGCACAAGACAGTGACCTCACTGAAACTATGAAATCATTGAAATTGTGATGCTTTTCCTTAGAAATCAGCATTTAGAAATCCTTTCTAATGAAATAAGATGCTTTTATTTCAAAAGAAGTCCTAGAATAGTACAATTCATATGATTTCACAGAAGTAATTTAGTATTTTCTGCTACCATTTGACTTAAATTATTGAATGGTTTCCAGGAGAACTTTCCAATAGCACTAGGGTTCATATTTCAACTTCTTGAGGGGTCAGAGAGGTCTTGGTCAGAGAAATCAAAGGCTAGAAAAAAAAAGTCAGATCTGTGCTTTGATGTTTTCACACCTCTTGCAAAACCAAGAAATAATGCCAGTTAATGTGATAAAAAGGAGCGAGGCTAGCAGGGGATTTTTGCCCTCCTGGAGACACGGTGTGTCTTCTCCAAGTTCTCTCATGCTATTGCCATGGCAACTCCATATAATGATAACTCCCACTGATTTTCTTCTTTTATCTGTTTTTTTGGTCCCAGATAGCAATGGAGCTGAGGCATATAGTTCTTTCACACCATTTGATGCCCATTGACAGCCAAAAGTAAATAATGTCCTAATTTTTCAGACCTTTAGGAAGTGTGGTTAGTTCACAGTGCTTTCAGGAATTCACCCGCAGAGCTGGACAGAGCTGAGACAGGAAAAACAGTGCTACAGATTCTCAGAGAAAGCTGCAAGTGTGAGTGCTCACCCTAAGTACAAGGTGACATGCTTACATCCCACTCCTACCTTTCTCTTCCTCTCGGCTACCAGCCGGAGGCTAAGTAGGAAGCCACGGTGCAATGGAAGGATGCAGTGTTTGGGTGCAGGAAGTTGCATTTCAGCTGTCCCACCCAGAGAGACAAGAAGTTGGCTCTGCCTGACTGGGAGATGCTCCCATCCCCCTTCTCTCTGTTCATGATTGAAGATCTAGTCCAGCTCATAAAACAAGGATCAGAAACTTCTTCCAGGCCAAGATTCAGCAAGAAACCCTTGACCAAGAGCCTGTAACCCATGACTTCCTCCCTCTTACCAAATCCCTTCAGCAATGTTACATAGCAGAAGCACCAGTTCCCACCAGTTGTGGGAAGCCTGTCCTTACTTCATCTAGTTAACAAATAGGACAGGACAAATACCATGTTGGGCAGGGGCAGAGAGTCCATGAAAGCTTGGAGTCCAGTTATCAGCATGGGCTGCTCCTAGCTTCTGTAGTTTTGTCAGTGCCAGGGAGGACAGGGCAGTCTGAATGAAAAGACCTATCTCAAGCACCCCTTTGCTTCTTATCTTAAGAGCATCCATGTGTTTTGGCTCTCCCCATTTAAGCAATTACCAGTGTCAGGGGAAAGGGTGTCCTCCTTCAGGAAAGGACCTTAAATCCCATAGACTTACATTTGAAAGTAATTCCACTTTTGAGCAATGCTGCTGCTCAGAAAAGATGTCCTACTCTCTTTAGTGCTCTCTGACTTGTGCTCGAACTCATAGGGAGAGCTTTGCTGGGATTTGGGCTGTATTAATGGATGGAGAGGCTAATTATGCAGGAAATTATTCAGTACTCTTCATGCAGAGAGATTTGCAAGCATGGAAGCGTGACAAGGATCAGTGCTTCTCCACTGTAAAAGGCATGGCGAGATGGGGAAAATGGCAGTGCACCCACAGTGGCTGTATCCCATGGCTGAAGTCTATTCAGATTGTGTAGCCCACTCTCTGGAGGGGTGGGACAAGAAGGGACACAATCTCCCTGTTCAGCTCCCCATACTCTACCAGGTTCCTCTTTCTTCCACCCTTAAGAGAAGATCCTCAGCATGACAGTGGTGAGACACTGGAAGAGGTGATGGAGGCTCCATTCCTGGAGACACTCAAGGCCAGGCTTGATGACGGTCTGTGCAACCTGCTCTAGTGCAAGATGTCCCCACTTACTGCAGGGAGGCTGGACTAGATGACCTTTGAAGGTCCCTTAGAGTTCAACACAGTCTATGATTCTATGACAAGATCAGACTATTTCAGGGCTGAGATATTTTGCTGCTTAGCTTCAGCGACACCCAGGGACAACATGAGTTAATCCTAAAGAAAATGGAAAAGAAGACAGAAGCTCAGTGCTATGATTATCCCCGTGCTCCCTGATTAAACAATGAACTTGCTGGTTGGAACTGGTGTCCACTGCAGGTGGAATAATGATGAGCCACTGGCTCAGCCATGGGCCCAGCCTATGCATGTTTGAGAGGATGTTTGTTTGCAGGAGCTGATATGGCTCAGCCTCCGGCTCCCCTGCAGTCACCTCTGAGTCAAGCCAGGGGACTGCAGAGATATGTGATTATCCAGACACCACCTCCATTACAGGGAGAAGAAGGAGAACTCAGAAGCATGAGTCTTTGCCTGAAAGCTGACCAAGTTTGAATCTCCTATGTGTAACACAGAGCAACTCAGTTGGGCATGCAGATGAGCAGCACCGCACACATGGTAGAAATGCACTCTTGACTTTGTGCCCTGGATGTAAAAAACTACATTCTCCCGTCATGCTGATGTGATGAAAGAATAAGCATGTGAAAGTTCTCCTTTAGGACTCATACTAATTCAACAGTGAGATCAAATACACAATAGAAGCATTAATAAATGCTGGATCTGAGGTCACCAATACAAACTCAAGCCCAGCACCTTGTCCACATGTATTATGATGATCCCATCAATCACATTCCCCATCACACAGGGTGGAACTGAGTTTGAGGCAGTGGAGTTTCTGCTAAAAGGAAGGCCACAAAGGCTCATTTCTAAATTCCTTTCATAAAATGTATCCAAAATTCACTGTTTTTCTATTTCTTAGGATGTTGCTAAGACACACACATTCATAAAAATTATTCTTTCCAGCCTTAGATGGAAAGATGCTTCTAAGGTGAGAAATACAGCCAAGGAAACTTCTGTGATTGATTTTACCAGCAAGAGTTTAGGGTTTTTTTGTCCCAGATTCTCACTTCAAATGTACTATCATGCATCTATTAATTTCAATGTAAGCGTTGTATGTACAGTTGGAAGCAGAGAATGCCCCAAAAGCTGATTACCTTTGAAGAGTGCACTGTGAAAGAGAAATCAGGCAAGATACTATCAAGGTTGTCATCTGTTTGGAATATGATAAAGGAGCATACAGCTTCTTCCAGCGTTTCCCCATTCATTCTATATAGAAAAAGTTGTTTCCTCTTTTAGAGATTGCCTCCAGACAATAAAGATAAATTATATTAAAAAAAAAAAAAGGCAAGATGTATAATGAAACCTTTCTCTCCTCCTACTCCTCTTATTTCACGAATTTGGAAAGAATCCCTATTAGCTGGAACCAGAGCCTGGCTTCTCGATAAATCTGGCTTTAGGACTCCGCCTATTAGCGGAAAAACGTGACGGCCACAAACACAGGAAGCTCTGGTCTGCTGTGAGCTCCCTCCAGCAGTCTGAACAGATAAAACCCAGTTCATGCTCTGTCTTCATGCAATCTAGATAACTCGGCGGAAACTGGATCACGTGTCCGTAGTGGATGCAGGTCACGCAGTGCCCCCGCCTGGTTGCCGAGCATCCCTCTGTCACGGTAAAGCAGAGGTGGTTTCAGTTTTAGGTCTTCCTCACACAGCACAGGTTTTAGCCCATATTTTGGGGAATACTTTAAAGGAGAGGAGCAGGGCAGCAAGGTGAGTGACACTGGCACCGGGATACCGCAAGAGCTGCAAAGGCAGGATATCAGGTTATTCAAAGCAGTGCTCAAGATGCTGCCCTACAGTCCTTCCAGCAGCCTTAGTCACAGCTTGTGCCATGAAGAACTGAGCACACCAGATTCCTGGTACAATAGTTTCTCACACTGCCTAAAACTCACAGATAAATCTGTATGCTTGTAAAAAAACCCAAAAAACAAAAAACCCCAAAAGCTTTTATTTTCTCTGTAGATCATTTAGGAGAGCCAGGCAGATTAGTTCATATACATTTTCACCCATTTCCCTAATGACCACCACATGCAGCCTTGCAGCAGTGACTGCATCTGCTTGAGAAGTGACTTGTGCTTAAAAGCTGGGCATTTAATCCCAGCTCTGGCAAGGTCTCATCTCACACCAAACATTTTCCATTGTAAACATAAAAGTTTGGATGTAATGAGGGGAATCAGGTCATGTTATCTGCTTGCAGTTCCTTGCAATATTATCTACCTGCTGCCTCTCTGTGTAATGAAATTGTCCTGCATGTCACCAGCCCTGCCAGGCAGAGCTGTCCTGCTGACTAGCATAATCCCACCTAGGCAGTTGATGGCCTCCTTTTGGGAGGCTGGAGAGCAGAGTTGGTGGGCCATAATCTACCTGGACAGCCAGGTTGCCACAAGTTGGTTGGCCATTTGCTGCTCTATCCTAATGACTATCTACCTCCCATGACCTCCTGAGACCAGGAGTCTATTGCCCGGGGACTGACTCCTGGCCCATAGAGCTGGGCAGGTGCCTCTCCATGGAGTGATTTCTTTCCATCAGATGAAGAGCAGCCAGTCAGGAAGAGGTTAGTTGAAATCATACCAAACTGTGCCTAAAATAAAATTAGTTCAGAGACAAGCTTTTTGTATTGCTGTATAAAACAAGCTGAATGTCACAGCGGAAAAGCTTCCTTTTTAGGCTGGAAAGTTTTAGGGGTTTTTTTTGTCTTTTTTTTTTTTAATTGGAACATGCTGATTCAAATAAATCATTTCATGGTGGCAAAATTGCATATTTTTCCAAAGTTCAATGAATGGCTATGAAATAGATTTTTTTAAAAAACAAAAAATGTTTTAATATTAAAGCTTTAACTAGATGCGGGCTTTTTCATCTTTAATTACAACAAGGGGCCCAGCGTGTTTTTGCTTTGACCCCAGGCAGGTGGAGAAGCCTCAGCTTGCAGCAAGAGCAGATCGCCTCCCCCACTCCGATCTCTCCCCTCCCCTGACGTCCCGTCTCCTTCCCCCACATCGGGGCTCCGCGGAGCAACGGCGCCACCAGGCGGCCGTCAGTGGGACGCCAAAAGGAGCCTGGCCCTGGCGACTTTCCAGCCCTCCCCCCTTCTCTTCTCCTCCCACCGGCTTTCTCGGCGTTGCCTCCATTTCTTTTGAGGAGCCAGAAACCTAAGGCCAGCCACCTGCCTGATTTTTGAGGGGATTTTTTTCACTCCAGAAATTCGCAGAATCACAGAATCATCGAATGGTTTGGGTTGGAAGGGACCTTAAAATTCGTCTAGTTCCGACCCCTCCNGGTTGGAAGGGACCTTAAACTTCGTCTGGCAGGGACACTTTTCACTATACAGGTTGCTCAAAACCCCATCCAGCCTGGCCTTGAATACCTCCCCATCCATTGCAGGTCTGACACATCCACAACTGCTCTGGGCAACCTGTTCTGGTGCCTCACCATCGTCATAGTGAAAAACGTCTTCCTGAGGTGTAATCTAGATCTACCCTCTTCCAGTTTGAAGCCCCTTTCCAACTTTCTTGTAGACTCCCTTTAGATACTGGAAGGCTGTACTAAAGTCTCCCCAGTTCCTTCTCTTCTCCAGGCTGAAGAGCCTCAGTTCTCTCAGCCTGTCCTCACAGAAGAGGTTCTCCAGCCCTCTGATCAATCTCGTAGCCCTCTTCTGGATCCACTTCAACAAGTCCATGTCATTCTTGTGATGAAGACTTAAGAGCTGTACACACTACAGTGGAATGTGGCCCACTGACCTGGAGACCACCATAACTACCAAGCAAATAATGAAAGCATCCTGGACAATTCATGGCACATTGCTCCCTGGGCACCAAGGTCAGGCAGCTGGATTAGGGGCTGAGGGTTACAGCAGGCTCCTTCCAGGCAAATAGGTGATGAAAGAGGGTAATTTGGCACAGCTAAAATCCAAGTGCCTGCAGGAACAGCCTGTCTGTTTAATTATAGAGGGGTCCTGGGATGACTAAGTGATGCTAAGCAACACTGAGGTGCCTAATTGCTGAGATTCAAACGTGTTTGTTCAGTCTGGCAAAATTACTAAAGAGCTTATTTGCATGAAAATGTGCCTGCTTAGACCAAGGACAAGCACCGAAGTCAAGGATGTTTCTCATAACTATAGATCTTACCCAAAATTTCCATCACTTCTTCACTCTCTTTGAGCTGCACCGCAAACCATGTCAAATTGGAAGCAACAGGTAGATATATCAGATATATTCAACTAATTCAAATAATTCATTAGAGAACAAGATGCCCATTTTTTAAGTCACAGCCTTTGCTTTCTCCTCAAACACTTCTGTTATTGGTTGGATGGGAGAAAGTTCTCAGCCAGGCAGAGCCTTGGCTGACTCCAGAAACAAAGACAGGTAAATCAGCTTAGCCAGCCAGGAGGGCTGCTGCTTCTCCATTCCTGGCACTTCAGAAAGCCTCTTGCAGAAAATGGCACTCTTATCTGGCACAGTGCTTCACTTGTCACCATAGCAAAAGCAAAGCAAACACCGGTTTCCCTAGAAACTGCAGGTGGCCAGGCATGTTGACTTTTAAGGGAGGGAAAAGGTTCCACATAGAATGGTTCTGGGTGCAGAAAGGTGAATGTGCTTCTGGTAAGGGAGAGGGGACAGGATTAATCCCAAGCACATGGGGACTGGGTGGCCCAAGTGGGACCCCAGAGACCCACAGGAGAGACTAATACAGCCACTGTCAATCATTACTCTGCGCAGCAGTAGACTGCCCTGGGGCAGAGAGGGGCAGTAGTTGTAAATGAGTGGCTCAGTAAGGGTACAGATTCTACAAGTGCAGATGGTCACCAACAACTCACCAACCCCAGACTGGTTTGGAGTGATGCAGACCAGCTGGTAGCCAAGGCCTGGGCTTGCTGCTGCAGAGGCACATCTCCACTTGGCATTCTGAGCCTCTTGAAAGCAGGCAAATTCCATCAAGGGCTCTTCTCCAGGACTGCCCGCTGGGAGGCAGCTCATGAGTGGCCTTGGGTGCTGTTTCTGGCAGCTGACAGAAACCACCTGCTTTAGATATGGAACCTTGGCATTGTTCAGTCCTTTCTATTTAAATCCACACAAGCTCCTCCAGGGCAAAAGGAACAACTGGTACTGGGGTAAACAAACCTAAAGAAGGCATTGTCCAGTGGTGCACATTTGTAGCAATGTGCACCAGCCACATACCGGGCTGCATGTCTGAGGGTGAAATCAGCAAAGTGAAGGAAGTATTTTTTCCCCTTGATTTAGCACTTGTGAGGCTGTATTTGGTGTACTGTGTCCTGTTAGGGCCTCTCATTGCAATGGAGATTGATCAAGTGGCACTAGTCCAGCAGGGTGACCACAGGGATCATCAGGGGCTGCTTGGAGCATGTCACCAGGAGGAGAGTCAGACTAAGAGACTTGCTCAGCCATGAGAAGAAAGGCTAAGCAGGATCCAGTCGTGCTTGTCTGTTAAGCTAATAGGTGCTAAGAGAAGATGGGACCAGACTTTTGTTAGAGGTCCACAGCAAAAGGACAAGGGGTGACAAAGTAAAGTTTCTTCCTAATAGCCGCTTTGTTTTGGATTTAGCATTATAATAATGTTGATAACATATATTGTTTTAGTTTTTGCTAAGTAATTAAGTCAAGGACTTTTTTGGCTTTCCATAGAAGCTGAGAAGGAGCACAGACAGGACAAGCTGGCCAAAGGCTGCAAGGTCATAGCTGACAATGGGGGTAAAATCATGATGGCTGCACATTACCAATGGCAGCTTTTTAGATTTCAGGTTTGTCTTCAAGACATGGAAAACCCAACCTTCCCCTGGGAAATATAGGAGGGAGCTGATGCTCTGATGCTCCCACTTGGTTCTCTGAGTGTTGCACCCCTCTAGGTGCTGCTTACAGGCTGTAGTGTAACTATTTGGGGTGGCTGAAGGAGCTTTTTCTCCCAGCTGTTTACCTTGCTTGTAGAAGGGCCAGGAAAATGGGAGACATTTCTGCTCTTCATCTGCCTCCTGAAATAGGTGTGACTAAATGTGTCTAATTTGGTGTGACAAGATACACAGAAACCTACAGTGAAAGGATGTACAAGAGAAGGTGATAGCTGTCATAGGGGTCTGGACACACCACCTGTGCCATCAGCCCTGCCGTGCGGATAATCTCCTTTGGCAAAGGAGCACAATGCACGTTTGGGCCAGTTGTTGCCATGTCCTAGATGTGGCCCTGTGATCTTGTCCCTTTGGAAGCAGATCTGATTAAATGGATCCCCTGGACCTGGAAGTCTGCAGACAGTGGTTGTACAAGGCTGTGGCAGCCACCCCAGCAGTCCGTCACTTAGGCACAGCCTGGGTGTTGAGTAGCAACACCTGGGTCACCATTTGATGCTGCTCTGTGTTGGATACTGAAACAGTGAAGAGAGAGGTGGCAACAGAAGGGACATCTGACGGGAGGGAAGGCTGGCTGCTAGTGACCCATCACTCAAATGGAGCAAAGTCAGGGGGATGCAACTTCTCAGCACTTGTTTCAGAAAAGTCTGGGGCTTTCAAGGAGTGTCCCATGCTTACAAGGGTCTTACCAAGCCTCACAGGTTGCCCATCTCATGCAGCTGCCTCCTACCACCTCAGGAGACCAATGCTTGCTTTCTTGGCAGCTTTTTTGACAAGCTAGAGATTGGAGCACTTGGGAGGTGAGCCTTGTTACAGTTCCTGCCACCACTGACCTAGGTCTGTGGCCCAAGAATTTACTGTACCCTCTGTGGCCACACCTGGCAGGGCATGTGAATCCCTACAGTCCTGGCAAGCCCGTGGTATGCTGACCCTGAAACTCTGCCTTTCTATGCCTTTTTCCCATGACTTTTCTGACCTGAAGTTCAGTAAAGTTTATCCTGCCTCCTGATAATTCTGGCTGCTTTCACAATCCAGGTATGCTTTGTGCCAACCCTTCTCCAGTGTGTACATTTTAGTGCTCTGGTCTCCTTGAACAGGGAGAGGAAGGATCAGAAAGCAGAGGCACTTAAGACAGCAGACCTGCAGCCCCCACCACCAACGGATCTCTTTACAGAAGAGAGGGTAGGCATAAGCCTTAAATTTAATGGTTATTCTGTGAACAGATTTTAAGGAAAAACAGCACAAGGTTCAGGCAACCTTCCTGGCCTCTTCCACTCACTTGTTTCTGTGCTGTCTTACCTGTCTGGCATAACTGTTTCAGAATGTCCCAGGAATGCTTGTGCTTGTGACTAAGCAGCTGACCAGGTAGGTCTAATATTGGTTATAAGACTTTCCCAAAAGCCTTATATGTGAGAAATCAGCACCATCCCTTTATTGCCAGCACCAAGAACCACAGAAATTTGTATTTAATTTGGCATTTAAATCAACCCTCATCCAAAGCTGCCTTAACATTGAACAAATGCAAAATAACTCCAGGCAAATTAGCCTTTGTGTCAATACAGAAGCTTAGAAACATAACTCTTAAAAGGCACCATTAGTCCCTGGAAGGACATTTTCACTCTCTGCCAAGCAACATGCACAGTAATAACCAAGTAATCAAGAAAATCACTGTGGCAATACTCACATGGTATCCCTCATCCTTCTTAGTTCTGCTGCCTCTGGGGCTAAAGTCAGTTGGGAGAACTTTCTGGTCTGTGGCTGTTGGTGAAGGAATTGATAAATGTCTGGGATATGGAAAATACACACAATAAGAGCATACTTTAGTTTCTTTTCTCCTCTACTCCACCAGACTCCACTGAGGCAGGGGGAACTATCTCTGCTTCAATGCATTTTTGACTCCTCCTGGGACATACTCTAGCTACGTTTAAGCCATCATGGGCACTACATCAACTTGAAAATCTAATTTCTTGAAAGTTCGGTATTGTTTCAAGCACATCCCTTCTACCTTCACTCTGCAAGTTAACAGCCTGAATCATGGCTTCACACACCTCTTTCCCAATCTACTCCTCAGTGTTACATTAGTGTACTTGAGATTTCTCTCCCATTTTCTGTTACACTCTGGAACTGTGTAGGTGTAGGGGAGAGGAGGGCAGTTTAAGCACTGTTTTCACCTCAAATTCATTAGAAAAAGGCAAGATGACCTGTGATACATTTCAAACCAACAACTAGGAGGCTTCTTTCTCATAGAATCATAGAATAGTTTGGGTTGGAAGGGACCTTAAAGATCATCGAGTTCCAACCCCCCTGCCATAGGCAGGGACACCTCCGACTAGACCAGGCTGCCCAGTGCCCTGTCCAGCCTAGTCTTGAACACCTCCAGAGAGGGGGCATCCACAACCTCCCTGGGTAACCTGTTCCAGTATTTCACCACCCTCACTGTAAAGAATTTCTTTCTTATGTCTAGTCTAAATCTATCCCCCTCTAATTTATATCCATTGTTTCTAGTCCTCCCATCCGATATTTTGTTAAAAATTCCTTCCCCTGCCTTTCTGTAGGACCCCCTCAGGTACTGATAAGTTACTATGAGGTCCCCTCTGAGCCTTCTCTTCTCCAGGCTGAACAACCCCAACTCCTTCAGCCTGTCCTCATA
>VZTY01025697.1:93319-107455 GCA_013400935.1 Turnix velox | reverse complement strand
GACTTCTGGCAACTCAAAGCCCTTCCTTGCTTGCGGAAGCCCAGTTCCAAACCCATTCCACTTCAAATCTAGTTTAAAGCCCTCCTAATGAGCTCTGCTAGTTTCTGTCCCAAAACCCTTTTGTGCCTCTGAGACAGGACATTCCTGTGTGTCCCTAACAGGTCAGATGGGTCTGAGGCAGTCTGAATCCTGCCAGTATCAAAGAACCCACTGCTCTCGCCTGTGGCAGGAGCAGGGAGAGAATCGTGTCTGATGTTTGCTGACTTTAAGAAAAGACAAGCAGTTCATATTTTATAAAATTAAGATTGAAGTAATTCTTCCAAAATAAATCTGCACCCTGAGGCTACTTTGAGGGGAATGAAGATGTGAATTAATGAAGCCACATTTGTACATTTTTTACAGAAGATTAAAAAAGAGAGAGTAGAACAAGAACCATAAGATATTTGGTATTGACTTGATATGTAAAATACAAAAATTGAAAAGAAATATAATCCGACTCTTGTTTTAGGATCTATTTTAAACTTTATTGTGAGGATGCTATGAGTTTTTTTGTTTAGCAGGTTATTTCTCATCTGTATTTTGCTTCGGGGAAATCTTTACATTTAGAACATAAATATTTATCTGATTTACTAAACAATGAATTGGAATGTACCCTCCAGGAGTGATACCACTGAATGATGTGTTGTTTTGTTTGTTCTTTTTTTCTTTTTCCCAAAACTTATTTGTTGAATTTTGAAGATGTTTCACATAAAACAGGTGATGGCAAAACCCATTCTCTGTAATGAAACATGTCATGTGTACTACGAGTATTTAGAATATTTACATAAACATTTATATATTTACAACAACTGGAGCAGGTTGCCCATCCCTGGAGGCATTCAAGGCCAGGTCTGATGAGTCTCTGAGCAACCTGATCTAGTACAGTATGTCCCTACTCACTGCATGGGCATTGGACTAGATTACTTTTAAAGGTCCCTTCCAATTCTTTGATTCTGTTATTCTACTAAAATTGTTTTTTAAAAAATCATTAAATATTGCACTACCTGCCAAGACTAGCCTTGTGTTCTTTCCAATTTCATCTTTTAGGGTGTGGAATGTTAGATACAATCATTCCCATGATCAGCTGATCCTTACTGGAAGCAGTGATAGCAGAGTTATCCTGTCTAATATGGTATCAATTTCTTCTGAACCATTTGGGCATATGGTAGATGATGATGAACTAAGTGACCAAGAGGACCAGCATCATGAAGAGAAGTATGAAGTTTCCTGATTTTATGCAGATGCTTATGAGTTCTATTTTTATTGTAATGGTTAACATGCTATTTTTTTTTACTGACTAGGATTTTTGTGTACAGGCCTGTCAGGTAAGTAGTTATAATTCTTACATCATTCTTTTTTTTACTCAAACTCTTAGAAGGAGTACACTCTCAAAATCTGTTTAGCATGGTTACTGTATCTTCATGGGTAAGAAGTGTATGGAGGTGCTGAGAACCAGCCTTGAAGTCCACTGAATCAGTGAAAAAATTTTTTGTTCATTTTGCCCTTACTATTGCTGACTGCTTTAGAAACCAGTAATTCATCAGAACTTCAAGGAAAACAAGAAGGTGGTTTTGATGCTTTTAGTAGAGAATAATGCATGTTACTGCAAGCATTTGTAAGCAACATCCACTTGGGTGTGTGGGTAATCATGTATTTAGCATTTGAACTTTGGAGGGATGGGGTTTTTAGGAAAGAGTTAACAGAAATGCCAAAATAATAACTTTACATCCTCCATTTTTGTCTGCTTTCAACATTTTCATCATGTTCTGTACAACTAATGTGGGCTGAGGCTTTCTAATTTTGCAACTTGCTTACATGGAGATCTACAGCAAATTCTTCCTTTACAAGATTAAGATACTTTCCATGAGTTTTGGTGTCAATATTTCATGACCAAGATGCTGTAGTGTATATATTTCTGTTTTTTGCAGTTATGAATATCCATGTTCTACATGTCTGCACTAAGCATTTGTTTAGTTAATTTAGTTTCCTCATGAAGCTTTCTGCAATGAAATAAGCAGATTGCCTCCTGAATTATTTTTTGCAGTGAACAATAGTCAGATCGGGTGAGAAACAAGGAAATTACAAAGGAGGTCCCTGTTACTGAGCAGTGTTTGCCAGGTGTTTCAGTTGAAATGCTAAATAAAGTTTAGGTGTTTTAAGGTTGCTCTTTTACCTTTATTAATAAAGATGTAGTTTTACTCCAAACAACTCTGATATTTTGTCTTCACATAAAGAACTTGAAAATAATTTCTTAATATTAAATATGGAACTCCCTTATCCTGTATGTAGAAATAATTAATTTTAAATGTGCAAGATGTCTTAAGAAGCAATAGGCACTAAGTCCTTGGAAGACCTGTTCATATCAAATTAAGTACCTAGAAAGCTGCTCATATCAACAGTACATACTTGCTTTCTGTAACTTCACATTTATAACACTGTAGTTCAGTTAAGGACCATTTTTTTTCTTAACTTTGGCTTGGGATTGCTGTTTGTTCTGCCCTAGATGGAAATAAACAGCATTAATGGAAGTGAGAGACTCACTTTAACCAGCTATACAACTGATGTTGCATAGTAGGTTATCTAGTGTTTTGAATTTCTGTTAATTATAGACTGTGTATGTTGTCTCATGGAAATGTAAGTGGTTGTTTCTAGAACAGGAATTTTTTAAATCGAGAAAAGGAATAAAACAAATATTACAGGTCTTTCCCTTTATCTATAGGATGGATGTAAGCCATGTCACAAAATGACTTATAATGAGCCCAGGCCTATTCAGAGACTGCAAGAGTATCCATATTGCATTTGCTTTTTAAATCTGTTCTTCGTCTGCCGGTATGATCTCTATAAAACCTGAGAAAGCGCACTAGATTTTGTAACACTTGCTTGGTACTGCGAAAGTGTTAGGTTTGGTTTTGGGGTTTTTCCCCCCTCCTTTTTTCCCCACCGATGAAGCAGAGAATAACAGCTGTTGAGAGTACTTATTAACCTACTAGTATTGCCGAATATTTTGATTTTAGTGACCTTTTCTCTGCTGGAGACCTTTGAAGAGCCTGTAGCACCATTCTGTGGGTAGTGTCTCTTCTGTAAAACATAGATTTTATATTGAATGTTTTAATGAGGGGTTTATGTGTGTGTTTTGTTTGCTTGAATGTGTTCTAGACTTTCAAGAAAGTGTTTTATTCTCATCGGTCTCATTTTTGTCATGTTTTGGACGACATGTGGTGTGCTATTAAATAGCACAGAAATCTTGAAAATGAAAATGTGTTTTTCAGATGTATCTTGAAATAAACCAGGAAGAGCAGTTATCTGTACAACTTTTTACCTCTAGCTTGTCACCTTTAGTCTGAGTGACCAAATATCTCAAAAGGAGATTGAAATATTGAGTGAGAAGAAGGAAAGATGCTCTTTTCTTGGGCTACCTATTTTTCATATTCTGAATGAAATAATTTGTAAAAATACTCCTTGGATTAAGTATAACTGGTACAGGACCCTTGTATCTTAAAGGTTTTGTAGATTCTTTTCTACTTCACAAAAATGCCCATTTGTAAAAGCATTAAGTTAAAGCACTGTTCTACGCAGCTAAGACTTCCGAGATCTTGTAACCTAGGTCATCTTATGATTCTAAGGGACCTTTCAGATCGTCTAGTCCAACCATCAACCTAACTCTTAACAAAAACCATCACTAATCTAAACTATATTTCTTAATATACAGCTGCCAGTAGTGTTAATTTTGATTCTGTTTTTCTAGTGGTATTTATTTACTAGAAAAATCTATGCTATGGAATCAGCCAAGACACTTTGTTAATTAAACTGTCTTAAATATTTTCTGGTTTGGCCATTATTCATCTGGGCCTCATCTAGTGCAGTAGCACTGTAAAATTCCTTGTCTGTTTTGCTTTAAAAACTTACTTTTTTTAGATATAGTATCTATTTCTTTAACTCCCAGTAGCACATATATACTCCTTGATTTATTTTACATATTAGGACAACTATGAACTCTGTTAAATTAAGACATGCTTTTCCTGTTTTCAAATATGGGGTTTTTTTGCTATACTTAAGAGAGTGAAAAAGGAAGTACTGTGTTGTCTAAACTTACCAGAAACAAAACTTTATAGTTATTAAGTTTTCTCCTGAGGTTAAAGGGAAAGAGCATCCACAGGGCTTATTCTGGAATCCACTTAGATGGATTCATTTTTTGACACTGTAGTTCATGTTACCACTCTATTGAATCACATTTATTTTGTAGATTCAAGAAGATTTCATTTTGACTGTCATAAGGAATTAATGATTTTTTGTGACTCTGAAAAGTGTGTTTTATTGAGCATTGTGGTGGCAAAACAGAATCACAAGCATTGCAAAGTGAAGTGGTTGTTAGCATGAGAAGTAATTGGAAATAACAGCTCTCTACAGGAAAACAATTATCCAAGGCTTAACAGGCTTCTCTCTCAAGTCTGTAATACAATTAACCTCAAAGTTATCTTGTAAAATGAAAGCTCTTCTCCTTTTATAGGAGAAGCTGGTAGGGGTCAGGCTGTGTGAATAAGGCTACAAAGAAAGAGCAGACCTGTTTCAGTTTTCTGGGGCACAGGTCTTAAATTTATGCAGGATGTAGGTAGAGATTACACATTTCTTAATATGAATTCTTGATGACACGAGAATTCATGCCTTTTTGGTTGATGTATTGAAAGAACAAACATTTAAGGGGAGAGAGAGAAAAAGGTGTTTTAGGCTGGTCTGGAAGAGTCCATAACAGTATCAGAAAACAAGAAACTAAAGGAACTTTTAAAGGGACATTTAGGACAAGGAAGAATATAGTTTTTTCATCTTGTCAGACTTAAAAAATGATTACCAAGTGTGCTTATCACATGTGGTCTGGCCAGGCTTCTCTATGGAGGGGCCAGGAGGCCAGACACCTACACATGTGGTACACTGAATGAGCTGGAGCATAACAACTATTTTTTCTACATGAACAGACAAAAACATAATAGATAGATATAGGTTGTTTCATGTGTGTTCCCTTGGTATGTGGTGTGGCCAAAATAACCTCCTTTTTTGTGGACTATTTACATATAAATATACTAATTTTAGTGTTATTTTTGATCTTGCTTAAATAAACATCAAAGTCATAGCTGCTAAGTGTGTAACTTCTTGGATTTGCCAAATTATATTTAATGTCTGCAGAGTTAGGAAAGCCTGAGCTGATTTTTTTAAAATATAAGTAAATGTGTAAAAGCTGTGTAAAATTCAATTGAGAGAAAATAGCTCATTGTGATACTCAAACTGAACAATTCTGAGTATCCTTAATTCATATAAATTTGAAAATTGTATCCTATTCTCAGATTACTCAAAAAAGCACACACCTCCAAATAGCAGATGAAACTGAGGTGTTTTCTCCTAAGTCTCTTAGTATGGTGTGGAGCCAATCTGTCTTCTTTCTAAGAGAAAAAAAGCCCACCACAATAAACCTTGCTCCTTTTTTTTTTTAAATGTTTTTAATTCTTTCACATATATTAATTAAATTGTGCACTTTATTCCACTGGCAGAATCCTTCTAGACTTAATACCCTCTTATGTAATTCAACAGCTACGCTATTTTCATTCTTAGTGTTTGCATAGGGTGCTCATAAACAGTTTCTTTTCTATCTTTGGTTGTGTTCCTGAGACATGTGCCATTGTAAGAGGATTGTTTTCCTTCCTGGTTATCTTGTATAGTATCTAGCTGTTTTGCACCAAGTGATCACTTGTTTATTCTCTAGTTGTCATTAACTCTTTCCATGCCATGCTGCTCTTATGCATTATTAGTCTATACATGCTATCATAGATCTAAGCCATTTCAAACAAACAGAAAAACTCACCTAAAATTGAACTTGTGGTCTAAGGAACCACATGGAATAGCATGCTTTCTTCTTCTGGTAAGGCTCAGAATTACTTTCATATACAAGAAGAAATTCAGTGCATAGATGATAATGGGAGACAGTTAAAAGTTGTAATTGTAAATAGAAAGGCTCCACAGAAGTTCATCTGTGAGCTTCTTTCCTGTGCACTTATTCCCCTATGACTTTTGTAAATTAAATTAGATGAACTGTGCCATTTAAATGAAACACTGAAACAACTCTGAACGTACAGAAAATAGTATAATCTAAGAGCTTATTCATCCTTATTTGGTTAACTGAGACTCCTGGTTAAGGGAAAGTCGGCCATGTCCCCTGACAGCCATGTGCACCATGCATTACTCCCCTGCTTATCCAGAGAGATGGCTGAAACCCTCAGAATAATGGAGTTCTGGGTAAGTGGGTGAGCACTATGTGAAGCACATTGCTGTCTGGGGACATGACCAACTTTCACTTAACCAGGCATGTCTGTTAGCTGGAAGTTAGAAAAACACTGCAGGAGATGGAGTGGCTGCATGCATCTTTATTAGCTCTCCACTGTGAGATGGTTTGTATTGAAGTAGGTATTCAGGAGAACTGCAAAACAAGCCACATCTTTTGTGCCATGACCTTTTGTTGTCAGTTGACCTTAAATGTGGCATAAGTAAATTATAAGTCTTTGAAACTAAGCTATTCTGCAATATCAATCCGCTTTTAGTTTATTCATTAAATTCAATTGAATTTTAATTGCAATGTTAGAATCAAAGCTGGTTAGGCTAGCTAGTTGGATCAACCATAGCCTGCAAGCAATTCAGCTGTGATACCTTTTACTCTTGGTGATGTTTGAGACATTCTTTCAGAGGGCAGTGGCAAAGGGCAAAGACATCCAATAACACAACTTCATTTCTACAGGAGCAGCAGCATCCGTTTAAGTGATTGAGTGGCATTCACAAGGCTCTTTTGGCTTTGCTTTCTGTTAGGAGGATTGTAGCCTTAATACCAGGCTGTTTCTGGGAGGAGGGATGATGCTTCTGAAAGGCTGACAGACATCAGACAGAGGTGATCCTCTGTGGGTGGTGGAGCTCTAAGGTCATTCTCTGAAAACTCAACCTGCCCTGGAACTACAGAATAAAGTGCTGTTGTGTTGCTGTGAGAGGAGGCATTGGTTCTGTGACGAGAGGGAAGGGCTGAGCACCATCAGTTACTCTGGGATAGTTTGGACTATAATTTCTCGAATATTCCAATGCAAAAGGGAATTTGTCTGTCTCATGATGTAGGTAACCTGAAACCTTAGGTATTGCAGTAAGAGGTGAGGTGCATGATAACAGATGAGAATCTAGTGTTAGGATAACAGGAGGATAAAAACCAGGAGTGGGTGATAAAAACTACAGTGTTTGAGATGGGGCCTTTATCTCCCTTTCATTGATCTGCAGATAATGGGTCCAGGATGTGACCATAGGAGAGCCTGTGATGTTAAGGACTGCAACTTTTAATGTACATTCATATATTAATACTGCTTTTTAAACCAAGTGTGCTCATAGATTCTTACTGTTCTTTTTTTTTTCTTTTTCTTCAATTTAGGATTAAAGAGCCCCTTCAGGACAGTGTAATAGCTACCTATGAAGAGCATGAAGATAGTGTATATGCAGTTGAATGGTCCTCAGCAGACCCGTGGCTATTTGCCTCTTTAAGTTATGATGGCAGACTTGTCATTAACAGGGTTCCCAGAGCTCTTAAATATCACATACTGTTATAATGTGTTTGAATTATGGTGGAATTGTTATCTTGATGTACACAATTGGTAGATATTGTTTAAAGGGTTTTTTGGGATCCTTTTTATTAAGTATAGATGCTAAAACTTTGTTAATAATAACTGTACTACACTATCTATATATAAACTTTTAATTTGTCTTTTGTATTTGCCTTGGAAAACTATAATGCATTTTATGAAGACTGTGCTAGTTAGATTTTTTTTTTTTTTGCAGGGGGTAATGACTTGATGAATTATTTCTATAGACACTGGATACTTCTCATACAATTATTCATTAACTTTTGTTGCAAATATAGTAGATTACAGAAGTGCTGTTATATTAATATAAAGCTGGGTGAATGTGGGGTGCAAGTAGTAAAAGTGAGCTATTCATTTACAGTAGTAATAATTTATATTTCTGCTATGAGCAGCCTTCTCTTCTTAGCTGAAGCCATGTTCTGATAATTATTCTGATTTCAGTGTTTACAGATACAGTTGGGAATGGTCTTAAAAGTCTTTCTTAATTTAGTCTAATTTTTACACACTTTTTCTCCAGTTTTCCATATTTTAAGAAGAAACAATATTCACACAGGTGAAGCCTTCAGAATATATTCATTTAAGCCTTACATACCATCCTGTCATTTGCAAACTAAATGCAATTTTGAACTTTACATCATTAGTGGAAACAATGTTAGTCTTTACTGAAATCTCTTGTACTCTCATGTAATGTGTTATCCCATGTTTCCGGAACTTAGTTATGCTATATTTTGAGAGACTCTGATGCTATGCTACTGTTAACCTGAGAAGTCTCCTTAGTATTTGCAGGTAGTCTCTCTTTCTTATCTTTTTGGCTCTGTGCTATCTTGCAGGATGCTAGTATAATGTAGTAGGCTTTCAACTATGCCCAAAACAGCCTTTGCTCTATCTTGCACTTTGCAATACCCGGCCCAGACGCTGCTGATTCTCTGGTGGCAAGTACTGAACAGGCAGTTGCTACCCTGCAGGGGAATGAATGCCCAGAAAACCTGAGATGTTAAATGGAAGGCATGGTGAAGCAAGCTGATACCCTCCTTCCCCTTGCTGAAAGTTCTCCTGACTTTTCCTTGTGTACTCAGAGTACCCATAGCAGTAATTATTCCCCATTGCTTTTTCATCACTATTATTTCCCCTTAGCTTCCCAGGACCTGGGTGTGTGCAATGGTGTTGGTTGTGACACAGTTGTGTAAGGTTGCATTAAAGAAATGGCAAGAACATGGGATGGAAAGATCAATACCAGCCTCTTGCTGTGATTCTACCTGTTGCTATGGCAACTGTTGGTGCTAGTGTTGGGGGCCAGCCTGATGCTCACCTCTGCTTGTCCTTACCCTCTGTTGGATCGAAACATGTCCAAGTGTGATTTGTTGTGTATGCACAGCTGCTTCTGTGAGAATAAGCCTTGAGGGCATGACTGACTGCTATAGGCCAAAACATCCAGAACCCATGAAAACTTGCTTCTATGTCTGGCTTTCGCAAAGAGCTTGTTTGGAAGGGTTTGTAGGAGCGATTTAATCTAATTAAATCATCTGTGCAGTTGTTTGTATTTGTGTTACAGTGCTGCCTGCGTGCTCCAGAATGAATGCCTGATTGGAAATTCCGATGGTCTGTTTTTATGCATCAGGATTTTAAATGTGCTATTTCAAATTGTCTCAGTCTGTAATTAGGCATGAGCTATTCACTTATATACTGTAAGAAAAATTACTTTTCTAAATCAGTATTGCTTCAGTTCTCTGAATATCAAAACCCGTGGATGAACTGCTGCTTTATATATGGAGCTTTCAGTCTCGGAGATAAAATCTTGGAAGTGCCCTCCCCCTTGCCAATTAGACCCCAAGCCTGCTCTATCTTTGGTATGCAACAGAACTCTCTAAAATTTTTTTCACATTAGCAATAATGGTCTAATGAAGCTCCATTGTCTGATTATGTATGCTTACAGTGTGCAGGCAGTGGGAGATTACCTAACAATTTGAGAGATTTGATTTCATTTTAACATACATACATGTGGGACAAATGTCAGTCTAGTTTTGACTTGGCTGTATTAAAAGCCAAAAAGCTCTGTAAGCAAATATTATCAAGAAATATTTTCTAGTTTTGTTGCATTTGTGCAATATCAGTCAGGAGGAGGAGCAGGGATGTACTCTGGGAAGGGACTAGCAGGTTGAATTTGAATAAAGTTCATTATAGTAGAATGAAGAGAGCAGAAGGGTCAAGTTTTAATCATTTTCAGATGTCTGTAAAGCAGAATCTGAGTTGCATGTACAGCACTGGCAGCAGTATGGAAATGACCTTCAGAAAGGGAAGGCATTTGGCAGGGTTGCATCCCAGACTGCTAGAGAAAGCAAGGGTTCAAAGATGGTTAAATAACTGATGGAAAGATAGGAAATAGAAACTAGAAAGAAATCATCACATTTCAAGGCAAAAGAAACTAGCCCTGAAGTCTTGCAAGGGTCTGTGCCTGAGCCTGTGGTTTATGGTATAGTCCTGACCTTTCTGGAAGATGGGCTGTATAGAAATAGAGTTTGCAAATGATATTCAGAGTACTAAAGGTGACTGACTAAAAAATTATGAAAGAGCCTTACCTCTATAGAGGGATTGGATGATAAAATGATAGATGAAATTCAGTGCAGAAAATGTAATGGACATGGGAGAAAACAGTTGTTTTACATAACTCCTGAGGAATTATGTAGTAGTATGTGGCTGTTACTTCTTGGTGGGAAGATTTTCATAGATCTTTAAAGATGCCAGCTTAATAAAAGTTAAAATTTTAATTTTAATGTTGGAAATTACTATAAAGCAAGTAAAGACAACAAAGTGTTTATAATCTATTAAATAATAGGTATTTATAAATCTGTGGTCTTAGATATTGTATGGCATTCTGGTTTCTTCCATCTCAAATTCAATGCAGTAAAACTGGGAAATACTTTTTATGAGGATGATGGGAATGATTAATAACATGCAACACCTGTATGAGTAATAGATGTGAAGGTGGATGATTGAGAGGGGATGATGAGAGTCCATAAAATCTATAAAATGACACGTGGCAGAGGGAGGGGATTATTAGGGAGTTCACTCTCCTGATTTGAGGAGTGAAGTTTATTGAATGGCATCTGCAGGTTGTGACTCAAAGCATACAAAATGAGGTGGTCTCCATGGGTGAGCTGTGGCACTCTAAAAGCCCTTCTCTCACAAAAAAAACCCAAGCAAAGCACCCAAAGAAACAAAAATAATATAATTGACCTGTATGTTAGTGTGACTTGAAAGTAACTAGATGCTACAAAGAATACTGACGGAGAACCCCCACATGCTTGTCCAGTCTTTATTTACTTCTCTGGACCTGTGCTTTTTGCAAGGAAAGGTAGAAAAGAGAAGGTAGAAATACTACCACATTCTCTAAAGCTTTGTCTCTACTGCTGGGACAGCATGTTGCTCCTGGATATTTCTTCTTCACCAGTGTTTTCTTTGGTCATAAGCTGTTTTAGAGGATTTCAGGAAACACTCATATCTCAGATTAAATTCTTATAAAATCTCATCGTTATTTCTGACAGCAACCTTGTTGCAAAGCACTCCTTGGCAGAAAGACTGTGGAGGCAAGCTGATTTATTTGCAGCAAGGAGTCCATCACTGCTTTGGAAATTCAAATCGTGGTCTAAATAATTTCACTGCACGGAGTAGTTTCAGTGTCACAGGGATTGCTGGTTATAGCACCATATACATTACCATTGGTAAGCACATGATTGTTGTGTTTTCAAACCTCTTAAATGATTTTTCTTTTTTTACAGACTGTGTCTGGGTGAGAAGGTTTAGTAGGTTTTGGTTTTTGAGAAGTCAATTTGGGCATTCCCTAAAAATGTCACATTGTCAGTGTTACCATCTTAAAAACTAGTTTTATTCCAGATTTGGTACTGAGAAGTCTAATAGATGTATGAAATTACAGAAAAGCTCGATGTGGCGTTTTTATTCTGCAAAAAGTGAATTGCTGATGGAGAAAGGAATTGAGAAATTTTTTTCTTTTTTTAAGTTTTAGACATGTACTCACTTTAGTCAGTTTAATTTAGATCAAGTCTTCACCATTTAACAAGAAACATGAAGTAACAAGCTGTTTCACTTAAACTAAAAATGTTAATAACTTCAAATTAAAATAAAAATAAATTTAAAAAATAATAATTAAAAAAACCCCTAAAACTGAACAAACCTCCTCAGTACAGACTTGAACTTTGACTGCAGTGTCAGAACTAAAATTATTCTTGCCTGTAATGAAGCCTATGAAGTTAATGAACTGTGTGTTAACTTTAGAACTAATGAAGATCATGTATTGGATGGCATGAGTAGACTTGATGTTTTCTGCTATACTATTTCTCCATATCTCATAATTTTTCATAAAGGTGGGTGGTGAGAAGTAGCCTTATGTTCTGTTATGCTTAGCACTAAAGTTAGTTGAAAGCAGTGCTTTGTAGAGAATTAAGCTCCCTCACCATTGTGTTTTCCAGCTGACAGCAGAAAGCATTAGTTCTGTATTTGCTTCTTCATTTGTAATTCCCAAATAACAACCTGGTGATACTTGCAGTGTTTGAAACAGAAATTCCACGACTTGTTTAAGAAAGCCTTCAACAGTATCATGTGACATGGTTAAGACACTATGAGGTAGATATGCAATAAAAATTAGATAACTGTTAAGATCAGTATTGGGATGCAAGCTCATAGTGCTACATAGCTGCTGTTTGACTTCACAGAGGACATTGAAAATCCCAAACTCTCATGCTTTTTCTAGGAGATATGAAGAAAATGCCTAAAACTTCATTGTGGAGCCTGTGGTATGAAAGTTTGTGGTATTAGGCTGTAGAATGCCTCCGATTTCTGGAGTAGCTAGTGAAGTGACAGACAGAAGTGCGAATCAGTTTTTAGAGAAACATGGCCTTCCCATAAAGAGGCTGAGTGTGAAGCCATGGCTAGTCTTCAGAATAATTTGCACTTTGCTCTATCTCATCCTTCCTGCTACTTTGGTCAGTGAAGAAGAGGAGAAGTGAGAAGAACATGACATGAAGATTTGGAGAAAAGGACAGAGGAGAAGAAAAGTAAAAGGAAGACTAACAAATGAAGAAAGAGTGAAAAGTGAATTGAAAATGACAAAATTAGAGAAAAACCTGTTTGGAAAATAGAAATAGGAAAGACTGAAAAAAATTGTGAGTAAGTGAACTGAAGNATTTGGAGAAAAGGACAGAGGAGAAGAAAAGTAAAAGGAAGACTAACAAATGAAGAGTGAAAAGTGAATTGAAAATGACAAAATTAGAGAAAAACCTGTTTGGAAAATAGAAATAGGAAAGACTGAAAAAAATTGTGAGTAAGTGAACTGAAGAGATACAGGGAAAAGGAATAAAGAAGATGGAAAAAAACAATTGTTTGCTTGTTTTGTAATACTGAAAGTCCTTAAAATCTTCCATGTTTTCCTTCTGTTAACTGATAGAAGTGTTGGAGAATTGCTGATTTCCATTGGACCATTTTAGTTCTGATACTGGAGATAACTCACAGTTTGGCGAAAAGAAGCACATTCTTGTTGATCGATCAGTTATTAGTCCTAACTCATTGGTTTTAAGGGGTTAGGATTTTGAGCTGGTTATAGTTCTTTCCATAAACCAACTTGAAACAGCAGATGTGAGCAGTTGTAGTCAGTACCTCAGGGACGGGAAAAGTATTCCAAGTTGACTGTTTTGTGAGTCATGCTGGTTAGATCTGCAACAGCATCTGCTTATGACAGACAGTGTTTATCCCCTGTTTATAATTTCAGGGGAGTCTCCTAATGAGAATAATTCAAGATATTAGATGCTTCCACAATGACCTACCTTTTTTATAGCAAATGAATTTTGAGTTGAGAAAATCCTCCTTTGGTGCTATAGCACCCCAACTTCATGTAGGGTTTTTAGTTCCCCAGCAAAGAAGATAGCTTTGGGGAGAAAGAGATGAATGAGTGTTAATAAATCTAGGAGCCAAGCTCCCTGTGTGGAGATACATGGCAAATATGGGGTTGCTGTTGCCCTGGAAATAATAATACCTCTAATGTACCTTCTCAGCAAATTGTCCATTTATTCTGTTGCTTCCGGCAGGAGAAACTATGGAAAAGTTTTTCAACAGAATTAATTTAGAACAGGAAAACCCAGAGAACACCATGTACTAATTGGCAAGTCTAGAGGAGCTGAATCCTGGGTGGTAACGGACTTGGCAGGCAGATTCTCTGAAACACTGTCAGCTTCTAAAAATTTGGAGAGGACTGAGAATATGGGCAAGACTGGGTAACACCAGAAAAATGGTGTTGGTATTTGGAGCTATGTTCAAAAGCAGTGCACGGAGCTGTGTAAGGAAACATAGAATCATAGAATATTTCTGGTTGGAAGGGAAGATCATGGAGTTCCAACCCCTCTCCCATAGGCAGGGACACCTCCCACTAGATCAG
>VZTY01025697.1:73146-93131 GCA_013400935.1 Turnix velox | reverse complement strand
CTCTTGATGCAACCCAGGATTTGGTTGGCCTTCTTGGCTGCAAGTGTGCACTGGCGGCTCATGTTGATTTTGTCATCAAATGACACCCCAAAGTCTTTCTTTGCAGAGCTGCACTCAACCCACTCCACCCAGCTTGGGATTGTTTTGAACCAGGTGCAGGACCTTGCACTTGGCCTTGTTGAACTTCATGAGGTTGGCATGGGCCCACCTCTCAAGCCTGTCAAGGTCCCTCTGGATGGCATCCCTTCCTTCAGGTGTATCAGTTGCACCACACAGCTTGGTGTCGTCTGCAAACGTCTGGGATGCACTCAATCCCACTGTCCGTATCTCCTACAAACGTATCTCAGTGAAAGAAAATTTTAGCCAAATTGTAAATGTTTGATTTGTTTTGTTTTGATTTTGTTTTTTTGTTAATTTTTTATTTCTAAAGACCAGTCAAAATACTAGCAAATATCAGGAATTATGTGGTTGTATCCTTGCAACAGAGTGTGGATTATCCATTGTGTTACATTGAATAGCCAGGATTGTACTCCTAATTTTTGTAGAGGATGGGTATAATACAGCATATAGTGGTAAATTTAACATAAAGAAAAAAAACACCGAACATATTCTTGTAATTTCATATAATGGGAAAGAGTTTCTGCTAGAAAGTAATGAACCATCCTTTGATTCTGAACCTGGAAATCAGGAAGGGGGAGTAAAGCAGAGGGAGAGAATTTCTGGATCTTTATTCACAGTCTCTGCAAAGTAATCTGCTTCCAGCATGTATCTGGTGGGGTAGAATGTTTTTGTACTTTCAGCTGTGTCCCAATATGCATGTATCAGTATTTTAAACAGAAATAAGCTATCTAAAATTGCTTCCAAAAAAGAATTATGCCAATAAGGATAGTTGATTGAAATGGATTTAACATTAAGAATGTTTTGTGATTCTTAACAGAGTGGTTGTGTTATGTCTTTATTTGTAACTGCAAAAAAGAGATTTGTCTGAGTACTTGTCTGCTGATAGGAGCTGGTAGGTAGATGGAGCTGTAGATGTTTCGATGCTGCTGCTTTTTTCCCCTACAAGTCAATCTGGGTAAAATGGAAGAAGTCTGGTAGATATCTTATTATCTGAAAAGCAAGGGAGCTGTTTAATCCTTCACAGAGCAAATACTCGAGAGCTGTAACAACTGATCCTATCATGTGAGTGGCGAATACCTGGATTCTATTTCCTACATAGTGGCATATTTCTGATCTGTGTTTTAATCATCTATTTTCAGTGTTAATGCTGTGTGAATATCTTCCATCTATTGTTTGAATGACTTGGCTACATGCCGTACAATTTTCTGTTGCTGTTCATGTGTGCTTCTTGTGAAACAGAGGAAAGAGCTGCTTTTGTTTATGAGTCTCTTCATGCTACTCTATTGGGAGGTATTCTGATTTCTCTTTGTGTGTCCTATGCCCCAAGGCTCAAACCACAATTTAAATTCTACAGGTTTTGGGCTGATCATTGCTGAGAAGAGCTGTGGATGAAGGCCGAGCATGACTGATGGGTTTGTATTAATCAGAAAACAGAGTCAGCTGGAGAGGAGGAGGGAGTAATTGTTGGAGTGCTTCCTCCCTCACTGCTTGCACAGAAAGACATAGGCTGCAGGGAGGAAGCTATCTGAGGTTATTAAGATTAATACTGCCAGAAATTCCAATCAGCTTGCACAAGGCTGCTCCTCAAGGCTGTCAGATGCCTACTGCTTTCTCTGATTCAGGCAGGGCCACATCAATTTTGAATTTCCCAACAGAGGTTGCTATGATTTATGAGTTTAGGAGGCTGATAAATGTGGTTAGTTGAAGTGTTCATGAAATAATTGAATCAGAATAATTTCAGTCAGCTGTGCTCAATTAGTTTTCTCTCATACCCACAGGAGGGTGCAGTTTTGGATTGGGAGTTTCATCTTAAGAATTCATGCTACAAAAAAAGACATTATGGAACCTGGAATAAAAGCAACTTAATTTTGCTGCCAGGCCTGATTGACAGCCTTGTGGGCTGACTTAAGACCTATCAGAACTGAACAGTAAGTAACTTCCGCTCTTCTGGTATTGCCCATGACAGAGGCTGAGTCAGTTCTCAATTATGCATTGTGGGATCATTTCTACAGGAAAGGATAATGAGAGTTTTACTATTTAGTATTTGATAATCACTTTTCAGTTGGGAGGGTGTTGTCTTTTACACTTGTTTTTAGCAATTTACTTTCAGATGACAGATTTTATGAATATTTCACATCTTGGTTTTTTACATTTTTCAAGTGGTGATCATTGGTGTCTGTTCTGCCCTTACAGCAAAAGAAGCACCCATGCATCCCTGCAGAGTGTTATATGAAACTCTTAAAAGTAAGTTTGTCCCAAGTCTCATTTATTTGTTGTGACTTTCCCACGTAGCCAACAAGGAATTATGCTTTGGGAAGATTATCCTAAACAGAGTAGTGAATGCGAAGGATGCTGTGAAACAGGAATGTGAGTGAATTACAGTGTTGTGACTGGATTAGTCATCAGAGGATGGAAGTGCACAGAAAGCCCTCATCTCAAGAGCTAGGGAGCAAGGGTGTTGCAGTCACTTTTTTTCATGAACAAGATATCTGTAATAATCTCAGAGCTGCAAGTGGGGAAATCTGTGTGGGAAAAGGCAGGGTCTTTTGTCTGTCTCTCTGTTATTCAGTCCAGGTATCTTCTGAAATGTGCAGAGACTTTACAAGCAAGATACAGGAAAAAAATTAACAGGCTTCTAGCTAAGATGCTGGAAGTGAATTTTGCTGGCCAGGAGTGTGTCATTGAATTGGGGAAGGATTGTCCTTTGCGCTGCTTGGAGCAGAATTGTAGAGTTACCATCTTGCAGCTCCATTTATCCAATTAGGATTTTATACCTTTGCATTTTGATGTCTTTTCCATATTGAATCCTCAATATGGAACTCAGTCTCAGAACTTGTAACCAAAGCTGGGCAGCATGCCATAGGTGTGAAGGATTGCCAAGAAAGCAACTTTCCCAAGAGTCCTAATACCTATAAGAGAAAAGTGGTCAGGTTTATTCTATGATGAGCCAGGAATATGGCTGCTAGAGATGCATGTTGCCCCAGATGTTTTGTGTCAGCCTGGATATACCAATGACCATATGATATAAGCTGGCCTGTGTATGAACTATTCTGTATTCACTCACGGCTGAAGAGTGAAGAGTTGTGGAGTAGGTCTTTTCATCATGTGATGAAGAACAGCCCTTCACTTGCTCAGGAAGAAATAAATGTCTCTGAGCTGTTATTTTCAAAGTTCCCTTCCTTTGGAACTCACATATTTTAGGGTTTTCATAAAGTTTATTTTCTTTGTAATTCTATCTATGACCTTCATTTCTGGGACACAAAGTGTCAAAATATGGGGGAACCAGTACATTTTCACGATGAGGCATCCTAATCTTTTCCATAGAAAGATTCGTGATCCTAATATAAAATATTATTTAGACTCATTATGGCAATCAGTGCAGTGGGGTAGATCAGATTTAGGTGTTTCAGATGCATCAAGCAAATGCATTGAATGTGCAGATGCTACACACACTTTGTACTGGAAAGTGATATTTTGAATAACTGAGTCCTGCTAAAATTCGTCTGTTCAAATGTGATCGCTTTTCTATGAGTATATGTTAATTCCTGGGATTAATTAATTATATTCTTTTGTCTCTTTACTGTTACTTTGTTTCCAGATAATTGCCAACCTGTTGTAACTTATTACTTTAGATTGCATAAATGCCTGCTTTGTATTGTTTAGTTGATGTTTTGTGAGGTGCAGGATCTCTTAAGTTACATGTGCTCAGCATTGTGGCAGCACTGTGCTATCCAGGAGTGCAGTAGAAAGTTAAGAGAAAGCTTTGTTACATCTTTACTTCTTCATTTTTTCACTGCTCAGGAGTAAGGAAGATGCTTCCATGAGTAACTAACTGAATCACCTTGCTGAGATTTCTTGCCGTGAAGTGTCAGAAAACAGTGGGGAGGACATTGTGAAAAATGTAACCCTTAGTCAGGATGTACGTATAAACCACAGAAAATTTTGCAAATCAAATTTGGATTTCATGCTTAGCATAAAATCAGTGCACAAAATACCTAGACTGAGCATAAAAGGTTAATAGAAAAAGTCAGGATTACAGTAATGTGGTCTTCGGTGAGTAGAGAACATCAGAAGGGCATGTGGCAGGTCTGTCTCACTTGTGGTTTTGCTTCTACTGCTGAGAAAAGCATTTTTAATACTTGCATAATTTAGAGCATGACATTATGATTTTCAAAGCTTCAAACTGGAGTAAAGCATTTACATAATCTAATTAAATAATGTAAATGTTTTATGATAATAAAGTAGTGCAAAACTTGTTCTGCAGATGCATCCCATTCCTAGGCCATTGGGGAAACCCAGTTTACGCATGCAGTTGTATATTTCTAACCCTGCATGCTCTGGGAGTTCCGCAGGGTACTTAGCAAATGCTCATACTACAACTTCCAAAGGCTGCTTCACAGAGCATCATCTTTCCAAGAAGCTTGAAGGTAGGCTGGTACCAGAGGGAAAAGCAAAGCGGATTTAAAAGGCTACTTGCAACCTCTTACAATTTCAATGAAAGCCATGTTGCTGCAGTATATAATAAATTGCTTCCATTTCAGTGAACATTAAAATAATCCCATGGTGACCCTCTTAGCAGCAGCCCCGCCACGTGCAGTATCAGATCTCACAAAGCATGCAACGTACTTGGAAAGGGAAGCTACTAGGGGAAGCCCCACAAATCCTCCTGGTGACTGTGGGGTTTGTTTTTGCCTCTGGCTGCATTGGCTCACAAAATATTGGAAGCACTTGGGCAGCATGCATGTAGTGAGACTGCTTGAATGATTTTTTTATCAGCACATTCTCACCTTCTTTAGTAGGAGTTCTTTAGTGAATCCTGTTTTTGCTGGGCCATACTGCTGCAATAAGAACGTGAATTGCATTCTAATTTTCCAAATTTAGCCAAGTTAATGCGAAGGTACTACTAATGATTTTGTTTTAGGAAGTGCAGCATTGCTTTGCTAAAATGAATTTGAGTTGGCAAGAGGTAGGTTCTTCAAGACCAGATCCCTGTCTGTTTTAAATAAGCTCATTTCCACTGTCTTTTATCAGTGCCATGCTGATTACTCTAGTTGATGACAGAAATGTGTGTGTATCCATTACCAGGTGTTCTGTGCTTTCACAGTAATTATATTGGTTAGGTAGCACTTGGGACAGTATACCTGTTCGAGGCAGTTTATGAAGCCCGTGTGCTGGTAGGAACATAGGGCTGGCTGCACACATGGTGTTGACCTGGTTTGTGCATACACTGTGACTGTGGTGAGCCCAGCAGCTCCAATTTTGTACCTGAAAATGTTATTTTAAGGAAAGCCTGGATCTTACCTGCCTTTAAATCTTTGGATTGTACTATTTACTGTTAGAGCACATAATAATATCCAAATTTTGTAATTTATTTTGGAGCTCCGTGGTATGAGAAGCTCTGACTCTGTGAAAGTCATTGCTGAAGTAGCTCACAGAAAGGTGAAATATATCGGTAGTGAATTAAATCTTTGCTAATTAGACACAAATCTAATTACTTCACAGATTTTTCTTCTAATTTTTAAGGGAGTAAAGCTAGTCTGAATTTAAAGTGGAAGCAAAGATGTTCAGCACACAGTATTAACTGCCAAGGAGAACAATATGGTGACCTAATTTGTAGCTGCACATGCATCATGTGTAGGGAATGCCTGTCATAGACATGATGATTTAACATCAGGACAGGCCAATATTTCTTGTTTCTTCCTCTACAGTTAGGCAGTTTCCTTTATAGGTGGAATGGAAAGCTGTAGATATTTCTGGTGAAAAATGGTAATGCTAGAGAGGTGCCTTTTACTACAAACTCAGCACCACTAGATTTAGTTCAGCTCCTGAAAAGGAATTGCAAAGTTACAGGCTGGGGGATGAAGTCACGGTGGGGTGACTTTAGGTTTTGGCATGGCTGGATTCTGCTTTTTTTTGATTACTCAGTTGATAATTATACAATGGTTAAGCATAGTAGATGGCACTGTGGAATTTTAAAGATGATGTTTGGAGGTTTTTTTAAGGTACCAAGAGTATTTCATCAAAGAAACAAACCTTTTTAGTTTAAAACCTGCAATATTTTGGACCTAGTGTATTCCTTATGTTTAGACATGAAAATTCATAGAGCTAAGTTGAATTCCAAGAACTAAGACGTTTCCATGTTTTTAGCTGTTCATATTTAAGGCACTGAGTACAAGATTTAACTGCCACTGAATACCCTGTGTGAATTGCTGTTAACAGTTCATAATAAAATCCCTTTCAATTATCTCTCAATACTATAGTTACTTTGAGCCTGGTAGTCACCCATTTAAACTCTACTGAACGATCTCTGTTGACAGTCTTTAAAATTGTGTGGACACTTACCTGTCAGACTTTGTAGGCAGCTGATCCACATGCATTCATGGTCACTGGATCACTTCTGAAGTCCACAGCTGCTCTGTTTAAACCCTTCATAAACCATGTTCCTACCACCACTCATCAGAGCTGTACACAGGATGCTTTCAACAGGAGGCAGAGCATCTTGATGAAACTCACCACTGATGGAGGGAAAACCCAAGGGAAAAAAGAATTTTAAAAAGGCATAGGCATGTTCACAGACGATAATTTCAATGGTGGCTATCTTAGCAGTTATGCTCTACATAGTTTTTTCCTTCAAAGGTCTTGTCCTGGATTGCTGGGAACTGAAGAGCTGATATGGCTGCAGTGTCTGGGCTTTCATACTCCTGGTGGCTGTTGAGGAGGTAGGGTACAGGTCAAGTGTCTTTGGTGTGATGGAGTGCAGTGATTGTCTTCCCTAGGAATGCAATCTGAGCTACATAAATAATCATTTCAACATTTGTAGCTTACACTTAAATATTAACTTTTGAGAGACTTACAAAACGTGTGCGCATGTATGTATTTGGGTTGTATCATCCTGTCAGGGACATGTATGAAATCTACCATCACTGTAAGTACAACTAGGAGAATTTGATACTAAGCTCATTGATGTTAGGGAAAACTTTGCTGTGGTTGCAAGTATGACATACCAAGGTGTACCAGCTGGGATTTGTGCTATGAAAATAGGTTTTGGAAAATCATTATTAATATTATTTAAATGGAAAATAATACCTGAGCAAATATTAATACTGAGAGAGAGGTTTCTAACTTTTTTCCTATATTTTTACATGTTTCCTAACAAAAATCTAAATGTTTTCTCACAAAAATTTAGCAAATTAATCCTAAATATTATGTACAGCAACAGGCAGTCTTTCTCTGCCTGTTGTATTCAGTTTCTTTGTTGAAGAACTAAAAAATCTTCTACACTATGGGGGATAAAAATTCTCCTTTTGGTGTAGAGACGTGAGTTTCCATTACTCTGAATTCAAAGCCCAGCTCAACAAAGATTGTTCACACTTAAGGTGGGAGCTGAGCATTAATAATGTTACTCTTCTCTCGTCTGAAGTAGGAGGAACTTTTATTGCCATGTCATATTATTGATCCTATCACTTTCTAGATTGCATAGACTGTCACTGAAGCTTTAGAGCATTGAGCACTTCCTGTGTTCGAAAAGTAAGGAGTCTGAAAACCAAGAATAAATTACATTTTGGATCAACTTCAAAAGGGTAATAAACTGATCTTAAGAAAATATACTCGCCGTGATTCATTGCTAAATCTGAGGTGAATCTATGTAGGCCTAAGGATTTTTACTGAGGTGCACTGTTACTTTTAGTTCTTTTTTCTGGCTTTTCTTTAGCATGTTCATTTCTTTTAAGATCGTTTTAAGAAATGGCATAGTTAGTGTCAGTGACAGCAGACTTAACATGAATAACACAAGGTCTCATCTTCAGCAAGTCCTGAGTCTGACATGACTCTTGTCTTTGATCGAAAAGATTTTCATGTTATTCTAGTGGGCCATAGCTTAAAATTTTAACTGTATATTTTTCTTGTCTCTTAGAAATGCTCTGAGTCCTGTAAATCTTCATTTTCTGAATATAGAATTCATTTTGTCTTCTACAGCTGTAGTGCACATAGAAATAACATGCTTATTTTTATTTGTATAATATAGTATCATAGAAGAGAGAAAGAAAAATCCCCTATGTAATAACAAGATACAAAGGCACAAGGTGGTTTCAGGGATTTACTCGGTTATGTTGAACAAAAGGTTTCCATTTGTGGGCCTGAAAAGGTACCCCAGGGTCTTGGAGCTTTGTTCAGAAATTTAGTTTTCAGGTCATTCTTGTTAGCATTCTGGAAACATGCTCTGTTGACATTTATTAATAGTATCATGATTCAGGGAAACACCTATTGGTACAGTTTTGCATTAGATAAGAAAGTAGTTAGATGATAAGTCATTTTTAAATGTCTGAATCAGTTCAGCAGCCAAGTTGATGTCAAGAAGAACATCCTTAGCCAAGCAGATTGTCTGTTTAGAGGTAGAAATAACCTGTGCCTCAAGGCTTATTGTAGGTCACGGAGCTGTTTGCTGTGCTCTGTGGTCCCAGTCCCATCAAATTTTTTTTCATCCTTTGGAGAACACAAAGGTCAGCTCAAATGAAAAGAGGAATGGTAATGCATTATAAGAATAAAATCTGCGCTAAATTTCAGAATGAGTCTTCTCTGATCTGATCTTACTAAGTATGGTAGTTACTGCTCCATTATGACAATGTGTGATCTTAAGCGTTGGGAAGGGAGTTCAATTAAAAAAAAAATACTTCAGTGCATCTGGCAATGGAAAAAAATTAATTTTGTTTAATTTTTAATCAGAAAGCCCGAGACAACCACTTAGCACTAGTTGACAATTAGAATACTAATGAACTGCACACTGGGTTAGGCTGTTTTTAAAGGACAGCAAACAATGCCCTAACAGTTGAGGATTTCTATTCCATTTCACTAAAGTCTTCATGTGTTTACCATGTCATTTGGTAAGAATTCTGGACATGTTTGCCTTGTTGTTGTCTTTAAAAATCCCACCTCATGGTTAACTATTTTTGAAATGAAAAAAACCCAAAGTGGCTTTCTTGAAAGCATTCTTCAAAAAAATATAAACAATGTAGAGCACTCATTTTCATTCTTTGGCACACCTTCTGTGCCTTAATTGTTTTTGTTTGTTTTCATTCTTCCTCTAGCATATTTACAACAGCTTGAAGTCTTCAAGTTTCATGCTTTCTATAGATACTGTAGCTTTTGCTCTATAGCCTGCAATTTCACTGAAGATAGTCAGTGTGAAGGAAGAAATAAATTGCCCATGCCTAAAGTGTTTATTTCTTCTAACCTTTATAAGCAGCTATCTGTAGCAAGGCTGAATTTAGTAGGAAATGCTTAATGAATTCAGATGAGATTTGAAACATAAATTAAGTAGCCTAACCATCCATAGTAGCCATGTCATACCAGCCTCACTGTGAAATGGGTATTTTATTGCCCCCTCTATGTCACATTGTCAAGCAGAATGATATAATTATACCCTTGCTGGGACAAAGAATCCACACTAGCTCTTATTAGACTATTCTTGTTCCAGCTTTGCAAGTTTTTGCAGGCTGTATCTGACAGTTCTGGGATGTACTCCTTTTGGACATCACCCTTTTGTTTGCTCTCCCAACATCTCGCCTCTGAAGTCTGGAATCTAACTCTTCCCTGAGGCAGTGACCCAAGGCTTGGGTCTCTGCACATTAGGTGTTGAGGCTTTGTCTGGGTCAGATGTTTCCTGATGGTGACAAAAGTGGTTGGCAGGGCTGATGAAGCTCTGTGTAGTCCAGGGCCCCAGAAACCCAAGCTTGCTGCATCTGTTCTTGGTAACACAAGCCAAGTTGATGCTTGGACATTATCACACATGTGATACCAGACCAGTGTTACCCATAGTGGAGCTGTTGGCCTACATCCCCCACATTTCTATGAGGAGCAGACCATCAAGCCTCTTTTTCGTCTTTTGGTCTTTTTCGTAACTAGCACTTTGTTTTTCCCTCCTTCTCTTCCTACACTAACTTAACTAACATAACTAGCACTTTGTTTTTCCCTCCTTCTCTTCCCACAGCGGGAACACTCAGTACTTTCTCCACTGCTGAGTTTGGGAGATTATTGGTTAACTCTGATATATAGTTTCACTGCCCTGTGTTTGCAGTATCCCTTTAGTCCCACTCCAGCTCTGAAGGTGCTGCTGTGGGAAGCAGAGCCAAGCTGACAGCAGGGAATACCCTAACCAGTTCAAAATGGCACTAGTAGGGGTGGAATGACAAAGGAAGAAGATGTGCACTACCTTATGCAGGAGTTACACTATTGTTGAAAATGAGATATTGTCTGAACTTTTAATAATGTGAATAAACTTCGGTTCCAGCACCAGTCAAACAAGCTGAAGCCCAAATCATGCAGGCCAAGCTGGCATATACCAAACCAACAGCTGTCAGTCTTCAAGGAGAGGTTTGCTCACTGGTTGTGAATTTGCTTATGAGACAATGTGTAGGGAAGATTTCTGTTAAAAAAGAGGTGCTTGAATCTGATTCATTTGTAAGATTGTTTCATTCTTGCCTCTGTGCAAGTGATGTGTGTAAAATTCTAAAATATGCTTGATATTTTCCTATAACATACTAAATTTAAAAAAATTTGAATTAGTTTTGATTTGTACTGTTTTCTGTAAAACCTAAAATTTTGAACTTCAAAAATTGAACAAAAGAGCTGAAATAATTTCTCAAAGTTCAATTTGTTGAAAAACCACAGGTTGGTTTCTAGCATGCTGGTATGTAAAAACAATCAATGTTATAGTTTTCTACATATTTTTCCTCCACTAAAAAAATAAAGCCTTAATATAAGTGCTTATGTTGCCATAGATTTGCATTCCTCACGCCAAGAGATTGGTTGAATTTCTGTTAGGATTTCTTCTTGTGCAAATCTTGATTCTTGGGGCTCTTGTTGTTTCTTCTCTTTTTAGAAATGCACGAAAACATCTTTGTGGATTGAGGGAGAATTGGCAGGGCGTACTTTTCTTGTAGATGTGTGCTTTTATTTCAAGAGAAGATGCCTTATTAACAGTTGGTTTGATGTGGAATCCTGGTTATGTGGTAAAATAAGTATGTATCAGGAGAAGCTCTTATTGTTTGAATGTCCATAAAAACTTACATTGATCAGATAAATAAAACTAACATTGCATTTCTAGTATTCTCTAAGTTTTCCCCAGCCTTTATTGCTTTGGAAAGTGACAATAACAGAAAGTTACATGAGCAGTCATTGTACTGTAATAGTCTTATGTGCAGCAAGCTAAATTCTTATGCAGTGATGAATGATTGTTGTTTTAATTGTGTTTACTAAACGATTAACAAAATTAGCAATTGACCCAGGAGAGTTGTAATATTATCTAAATAGGGTAACTACTCTTGTGGAATATAGAAGCAGTTGGTGTTGGAAATAAAACTCTGCCTCACTTAAACTACTGGTACCAGTAAATGATCATTACTGCGTTTGAAGAGGTATCTAATGTGTAATACTAGGGAAGTCAGATATTTAAATGAGAAATCTTTCTAACCTCTTGCATGGGATTTGTACAATCCAATAGTGAAAGCATAAGGTAAGGAGCAAAGAAGAAATTCTGAGAAGAATCTAGATTACCTTGTCCTCCAAACAAGATGTAGCAGCTCATGGAGGACTGTGTAGGTTGGATAAGCAGAAGGACATTAATTTTCAATAATAAAAGCTTATAAAATAATCTGGAATGTGAGCAAGAATGTCACAGTTTTGCTCCTGTAAAAGTCAGTATCTGGTGTCTAGTACATGGGATGAGCACCAGAGAGGCAGTAAAGGAAGAGGTGTGGTGTCTCATCTAGGAATACTTTCACTCAGTGTTCCAAGCTTTGCCTGTATGAGGTGGCACCTCTCCCAGTGCACAGATGTGAACTGGAAGTTGCGGGGTTTTTGGGAATTCTGAGCAGCTGTGTCTTGTCTCTGTGTGAGGCAGTAGCTCCCTCTAAATTGCAGATATTTGCCAGAGGCAGTGAAAAGTGACATCAGTACTGAAGAGTGGATTGTATGGTATATTGGCACAGAGCTCCCTGCTTGTAGACAGCACTCAGACCCCAGAGCATCGCTTGCTTATTTGTCAGTCTGTAATTCTCAGTAGTAAATGAGCAGACACTGTATGTACATTAGAAAGTGTGGGAATTCTGAATGATGTCCCTTGATGCTTGTAGTCTAAGCAGACACTCTGGCTGTGATGTACCACACTGGACAAAGCAAGACAAAGAAGTCACATTTCCTTGTTTAGCAAGCTGAAACTGTCTTTAGCTAGACAATAGAGGTTTCCGCCCTTTCCCTTCCACAACCTCTGCTCTCCTGGTCATCAAGGTTAAAGTGCAAGCAATTGCATGTTTGTTCTTGCCCTGTGCTGTTCTGTGGCGATTTATACTGTTCTGTCATCATAATGTATTTTTCAACCATGCAGCACTATGTGTATGTGAAAGCTACCTGGCATGTCTGACAGTGCATGGCAAGCCAAATGTCTTGTGGTCTACAGGTGGCGTTTTTTTATGGAGCATCAGAAAACACTATAAAAGAGAACTTTTCATTTCTTAAAATGTGATAATCAGAGGAAGTGTAACAAAGTAGTATAGATCAGTGTTTTGTACTAACAGTGAGTAGTATTAATCAAAAATAATATCAATCAAATTCATATTGTTTGTAGGAACAAGCTTAAGTGAATAACATCCATACATAAAAATAAAGTTTTCTCAAGAAGTCCCAAGCATATCGTGACTGGAGTATGGACTGTTTTTATCCAAGAGAAATGAACAGAATGAGAAGGAGAATTTTATTGCAAGATCTCTCTAATAGCCATTTAAAGGCATCAGTCAGATTATTTTCTTAACTAAATGAACAAGCTTGCAGTACTGAGCAGCCCAATGTACTCAAGGGTTCATTCAAATATATCCAACTAAGAATGGGAGAGAAGTTATCACAGCATATGAATGTGATGTGAATTTTACAAGCATGATATCACATCTCTTAAAAGTTAGTGATGTTGAGTGAGATTATACACAGTGGTTTGAAAACTGAACCAGTATTCTTTTAATATTGGGTTGGTTTAAATTACTTTCCTTATTCCACAGATAGATTTTAAATGTACAGATTAGGGGGATAATGAATTTGTAACTAACATCTGAAAAATGCACTTAGATTCCACTATCATAAAAATAACTGGCTAGACATAAAAGGCCTGATTAGAAAACTCAAAACATCCATTGGCTTCTTTTCAGAGAAGCTCCATGATGGTATCAGAAAATGGGAGAGAGTGATTCTTCATTGTTTGGAGAAATGAGCCAGGTCCTTTCATCGATGGGAATGGAAATGAAAGTTTCAGGCAAGTCGAGCACATTTTCAGTGCAATTAGGTCTTGCATCCACAGATACATGCACAGAAATATTGATGCTATCTTTGCAGTAGTTGAGGCAGCAATGTTAATAGGTTCCTGTTTCCAGGAAAAAAAGCATGGTACTTGGAAACAATTAGGAGAGTACACACTGAATACCAAGTTGAATAGTTTGATTGCTTATGCTGTCTGATGAGTTTAATATTGCCGTAAGACCTGGAGTGAGCCTATTCAGCCCAGCAAAATTCTCCTCAGGTGCTTGGGACTGAAAACTACCTCACTTGACATTGTTAGTTTGCTCCCTTTTCCTGACCCTAAATGCAGCCAGGGATATTAGAAGGAGTAAATATGGGAAGGTTTACAAGCGGTTTCCTGTTATCCCAATGTGAATATATAACATCTTTCCCTCTTGGCCCTGTTTTTCAACAGATGTAGGATGCTTGAGGAACTGAGATTATCTCTGCCCTATGATCAGAATCCAGAAAATCTAACAACATCCCTTCCTTGGTCTCAGTGGGAAGCTGAAGGAACCTTCCATTGGTTTCAGTGTTAGGAATTTCAATTAGCAGCCTTTAAGTCCAAAAATAGATTTAAGTAGGAGACAGGAAATTAAAAGAAAATCCCTAGTTCTGTAAACAGGCACACTTAAACAGAAGCTGGAAAGATAGCTGCATTTTGGAATTACTCAACATTTTAAAATACACCTCTTATTCAAAAAGGCTTCTACATGCTGTTTTTAGACTAGTTCCTTTTGTTTGTTGTGTGTTTAGGCTTATACTTTTTTAACTCAATAGGTAGGGCTTTTGCTGTTTCAGTGTTGCCAAATGGGGAAAGAGGTGGACTCTGTTTTTATTTCCTTAGAATTCTGGTAGCAATTAAGTGACAATTTAACTCTGGAAAATTACTAGGAGAAGCAGTTTCCTAGTCATCTATTAACTATTTGTAAAGCATTCTATGATTAAATTATCTTTATTATTCCTAACACTTCCTTATCAAAGACTAACTTCCTGATTACTTCATGAGGCTGGGCATAATTGAGAAGGAGACCTGTTTTTTGTTGGTGTTTTGGTAGTTATTTGCTGGAGTAAAACTTCATCTTAAGAGTTTTCAGGATTGTCAATAATATATATCATGGACTAAAGCTGACAGTTACTGTGACTGAAAAGTTTTCTTTGGTATCAAATGTGTGTTATAACCACTCCTTGATTTAAATATAAGTTGATTAGGAAATTTTTTTAATTATTACTTTGACTTAATACAGAAGTCTGGTTGTCTTCTTTTAAACCAAAATGAAGGTTAACCAGAGTTTATTTTAGTTTAGTTGTCATTAGCAAAACATAAAGCGTAGAACTTGGTGCCTAATGATGGTTTGCAGATGGCAGCAAGCTCCTCAGTGCCGTGGTGGGAGGAAAAGCTAGCGTGAGAATATCAGTGCATTTGACAGAGCATCTTCTAGTCAGATCCATAAGGAAAATGTTGAGTAGCAATTTTTTTGCAGCAGGACTTGTGCTTTTCAGCAGGCATTTTCAGTGATGGGTGCACAATTGAGTGTAATTATTCTGGGAATATCTGTCTAGAGGTTAGATTTCTCCTGTCATGTCTTTTCTGTAACTTGTTTTTCTCTTCCTTTCTATTCTCACCTCACATTACTTTGAGCTCCTGTGGCATTGCTTGCTTGTGGTATGCTCAGTATGCATGCCACAATACAGAACAGCATCCCAGACCTCAGCCAAATTAATTTAATTGGACCTCTATCATGAATTCTGGGGGAGAGAAGTCTTGGGGCTTAACAAGAAATACTATTCTATTACCCTGGTACTTGGAAATTATTTCAGGACAATTTTAATGCAATGAGGAAGCTTTGCTGGAACATCTTATTTCTGTCTACAAATCCTTTGACATATTCCAAAGATCAAAGCTAAGTTTCTCTGTTGAGTCTGATTCTTAGTTTGTGTTTTCACTTGTGAATAAGGCATCTATATATTTATAAGCTATGCTACCATGGCCTTCAGCAAACAGTGCAGTTGATTAAAACATTGGGCAGAGCAGGTTTATCTGACTCCAATTCATCAGCATCCAGAGGTTATGAGCCTCAGCATATTAGGGCTGTATTAATGAGGTGATTAATGATATAGTACTTCTTCCTTCCTGTTTTGCACTGGAGGTTGACTTCCATAGCAACAGGTCATCATCAGGGAAAATTCTGGAGCAAAGTCTATTAATGATTCCTATTTTATGGCTGGAAAATTATATTGGAGATTTGCACTTACCCGTTAGAAATGAACCCTTACTAGAAAACACAGTATTAGAAAGGGAGAAGTAAATGGGGCTTAGGTTTCATTCAGCTAGAAGAGCAAAACTGAAATGTGTCTTTGTATTTTGTATTTTTTCCTACTTTTTGGGTTTTTTCCTACCTTTACTTTCAAAGGTGCAAACGGTGTTTGCTAGTATTTGCGACTGCCATATCCACAAACCCATTCTTTTAGAATGAAAGATGTTGAATGTGTCCATTGTACAACAAGTTGTGTTTATGCAGAGGAAATGTACATGTGTGTCAGAATTCCTTTAACAGAGCAAGCAAAGGGATGAGTTTGTCTTGTTCTTAACAAATCTATATTAGTTGCTACTTATGTCTGTGTCATCATGTAGTTGTACACAAGGATTTGCTTTGTCCAGAAATGTTTTCGAGTCTGAAGTCCAGCTTGAGTTGCCTGTGATTTTGTAGCTCCCCCTTACTCCCATTCCAAGCAAGAGCAATATGCTTTGCCCTTTTACTCATCTTCCATGAGACATCATAGAGATGCTAAGAGTTCTCATGTCTACTCAATGATTTTTATAAATTGCATCTGGTGTTTGTCAACTGAATTTGAAAAATGGAATTCAATCTAATAATCTCTGTTCTCACTTGAGATCTGACTGTTGTTGCTGATAATTCTATAGACTTCCTTTGTGAAGACTAAAGCAAAAAGTATTTAAGAAACCCTCTGGCTTTCTTTGCATTATCTCTACATTCCGTCTGAATGACCTGTGTCTTTGTAATTGTAAAGACTCATATCAGCTTTGTTTATTGATTTACAGCATATAAACATTTACTTTAGGCCGTATTTAATAGCTTGTATGTTTCCCTTTTGGTTACTAGTTGTATTTAGATTTGCAAGGAAATATCTGGAAAGGGAGATTACTCCTTGACCAAGGCCATGTTCACATCTCTGGAAGGTAAACTGTGATAGTAGGTTTTGAAGCAACGAATTAGGAAAGTGAGAGAAGTGTGATAATGGGCAATAACAGACTGGGGCCAGGAGAACGCTGGAGTATTTATACACCTACAAATGGTGTAGTAACTGCGCCATGAGAACAAGACAATGAAAAACTTGTCTCTAAGGATGTGGTAAGAAGAAAGAACTTGATTTTCAAAGCTTTCTACATCTTTCATATTTGATCAGTCTGAGTCTTTTTGCTAATAAAAATATTACGTTGTTCTACTTCGTGTTCTACTTCGACTGTGCTGTTTTGAAGCATCTGCTTTAAAGGCAGGTTATGGTTAGATCCACTTCAGAAGTGTGGCTGCCCTGGTCTCTGCTCAGCTGTGATCATAGGGTTCCTTTGTTTCTGATGGTCATGTTATGTGCCTTGACCTTTTTGCTTGTGCTGCAGCCGCTTGTGCTCCAGCTGCTTGTGCCATTCTTTTATGCTCTTCTTAAGTGATCTGACCTAGTTGGTAAGGTTCTTTCCCATGTTTGAGGTCAATGGGGAAGTCATGCTTTAGGAGGTGTAGTCTCTAACAACACTTCTGTCCTTTCACATGGAAATGAAATGGACAGAACTTGTGTCCTCATTATCATTGATCTCCAATGCTGCCAACAATATTTTTTTTTATTTATTTTTTTCACATTTAAAATTATGGTAATTCCTAACTTTAAGTATGAAAGATCAGACACTTCCACAAGGTTTAGTCACAACTTTCTACAGAACACAGTACTTGGTCTTAATCTCTTATCTTCTGATCATTGTCTGTCCTTCAGATGATACTAAAAACCAGCTTCTACCCTGTGCAACTGCCAGATTATTCTTCATTACTAGGTCATGTTCTAATAACTCTCCATATTGCTTTAATGGTCTTTTTATCCTTTGGCATCTTCATTATCACAGGTGTAGCCTATGTACCATATCCTTTAGCTCTCCTTCTTGCTTCCTACAAGTTTATATCAGCAGGCATCATTGCATCAGACACCTCCTTCCCAGTCTTCACTGGAGCAGAAATTTAGGTGTCTTTTCTGTCAAGTACTGTTTAGGACTATGAGTGGGGTGTTCAGATTCCTGTCTGGGCACAGCTCACAGCTGCAGGTGGACAGAGATATCTGTGGTGGTACTGTTTGTCCTCATAGGTCTTCTGTATATTGAAATCTTTGTTAACCTTTCTTTATACCCCTTCAGGAATGTCTTCTGTATGTTGACAATTAGTGAACTTCACATCTTCTCCACTTCCACTCACACGTCCTGTTGTAGTGAACCCTATCTCTTTGTATTTTGAAGAAAGAATCTGGAAAAAAGATGAGATCCGATTATATCAATGATGAAGGACACAGAAGGGAGGAGTCCTATTTGAAATGGTGCATAATTAGAATACTGTGTGCTGAATGTTTATGCATAACCTTGGAAGAGAACTGATAGGCATAGAAGAACATACTTAAGTTATCACTGTATTAAGTGATAAGGAGTGTGATCTCAGTTATCTATTAGAAGACAGGTGACGCTTAAAACACTTCTTGCAAACTTTTAATTTGTTGACAACAGTTTGGCTTCCATGTTTTGAAGTGCAAGATTATTAATTAAATTTGGAAAAATAAGATAAAATATTGTTGTGATGTTTTTAAAAATTTTATTTATGGTTTATATAAGTAGTGTAAATAATTGCAGAAAGATATGGAAGCAGAAAGATATGGAGGAGATGCTGCTGTAGGAATGATGGGAATATTCTCATTGGATAAATAACTTTCCTTGTGCCAGGACACATATGACTATTGATTTGGCTTAAGACAAAATTTACTTGCAGTGTATAAGCTTCTTGTGTCTGTCTCTGAATGGCTGATACTGGCTGATGTTCAAGAGAGAATGTTTAGGTGAATCTTGGAATGACTGCATATTTTGGCTGATATTCCACAAATGTGTAGAGGAATTGGAAATTAGATAAATTTTGACCCAATCTAAAATTTTACCTGAATTTGGTGCTGTTGTTTCTTCATGAAAGCTGTTCATATGAAAACCAAAGAAACAAATTAGTAGGAATGAACTGAATTCAGTAAATCTGAGCTTTTCAGGGTAAATTTTTATGCAGCTATGAAAATGATGGATTTCATGGATTATTTTCTTTGCTGTAGGAGCAGTACTAATTGAGGTTTGCCACCAGTGTTAAACCTGAATTTTTAATTTAGCCTGTGGCAATATAACATGTATTTGTGCCAACTTGCAGTGCTGTGCAGCTGCTGAAAACCCCTATTCCAGCAGAGCCTTCAAAATGCATGAATGCAGAGCTTCAGCTTTGTCAATCTTCAAAATACATAGAGTGTTTTCTACTCTGTGTGCCAGTATAAGCCTAGAATTACTTCTGTGAAGACTGTTGAACAGTTTTTATCACTGCAAGTGTAATAGAGTTTTTGTTCATCTGAACAGAGACAGATTTATAGGGAAGGGAAGGACTGAGAAGGCTGAGCTGCCCAGTTAGTACCAAGTAATCTGGCATACTTCCTTAAAATTGGGGCTGTATCTGACCCAGTGTGGCAGTAACCTGTGCAGTAAGACAATATTAAACCAGAGGGTGTAACTACTCCAAAAATAAGATCCTTCTACCTCTGGACAATGAAGAGGTGAGATATGGCTCTTTATGTTTCTCTTGAGTACCGTGTAAACAGGGGAGGGATGGAGAACCATTATGAAGTTGCTCTTTCTCCCAGGTCAGTAACTAAAAGCGAGGTATCTAGGCTGAAGTACCAATGAAAAGATGTTATTAATAAAGTAGAAGTAGAATTGCAGGTTCTTCTGTTTAGTTCAAGTGGTTAGCTCAGAGGATAAAGGCAAGCATTTGGAAAAAGCCAAAAGCTGTACTTTAGGTGTGTCCATTGGATAGGATAGTTGGATAGTTGACACTGTAGTTTCAGATACTCAACCAAATCTGGGGAAAAAAATTTGATTCCTATCAAACAGAGAAAATGCACATCCTGCAAGCAGTTATTTGTCATCTCCAGGTGAAAGAGGAAGGTTGTTTCTTGCTAAGCAGTCCTATGGTTTACAGGTACTACTGTGCATATTCCTAGAATCATAGAATAGTTTGGGTTGGAAGGGACCTTAAAGATCATCGAGTTCCAACTTCCCTCCCATAGGCAGGGACACCTCCCACTAGATCAGGCTGCCTCCAGAGAGGGCTGGGGAACCTGTTCCAGTGCTTCACTACCCTCACTGTAAAGAATTTCTGTCTTATGTAGAGCCTGAATCTACCCCCTTCCAATTTAAATCCGTTGTTTCTGGTCCTCCCATCAGATATCTTATTACAAAGTCCTTCCCCTGC